>LNAC01000320.1:41797-157544 GCA_002007465.1 Ailurus styani | reverse complement strand
GGGGGGGGGGGGGGGGGGACAGAGAGCAACAGGGAGGGAGGGAGGGAGGGACAGAGGGACAGAGAGGGATAGAGAGGGATTGGAAAAAGAAAGAAAGCAGTTCTTGCTTGCAGAAAAAGTGATTGCCTGCATAAAGAGTTACAGAAAATGCACAGAGAAACTCTTAGAGCTAAAAAATATTCAGCAAGGATGCTGGATATAACAGTCACACAAAAATCAACAGCATTCCTACACGATAATAACTAATTAGAAAATATAACAGGAAAAAAAAAAGAATCACATTCACAGTAGTAGCAGAAATCATGTGGCACCTCAGGATAAATTTGTTAAATGATGTGAGAGACCTTTATGGAGAAAACTAGGAAAGTCATTATTGAACACTATAAAGACTTAAATACAAAGAAATACCATGTTTGTTGACTATTCAATGATGTAAAAATGTCATTTTTCTTCACATTGACCAATAGACTTGATGCGATTTTAATTTTAAAATTCTCCAAAATGTGTGTGTGCGAGTGTGTGTGTGTGTGTGTGTGTGTGTGTGTGTGTGACTCTTAACAAGCTAATTCTGAATTGCANGTGTGTGTGTGTGTGTGTGTGTGTGTGTGTGTGTGTGACTCTTAACAAGCTAATTCTGAATTGTATGTGAAAGGGACAAGAAGAGTCAAGACAAGTTTGAAGAAGAGGGTAGTAAGACAGTGGTGTATTGGCACAAGAGATAGACATACAGATGAGTGGATCGTAGTAACAGCCCAGATATAACCTACACACAGGAGGGGACTTTGTACCTAAGGCTAAGGGGGCATCACAGCACAACGACAGAGAAAAGAGAAACAAGAGTTCTACTCACAACAGATTAAAGACCTAAGTGCAAAAAGAAATGTCTGCAACTTTTAGAAGAAACCATAGGAAAATACATTTTACTATCAAGTAAATTCAAGTAGGGGAAGATTTCTCCTATAAAACACAAACATACAAACAATAAAATCAGAGGGATATATTTGATCACTTTAAGACAACAAAGCCCGATGCACAAAAAGGATACCGTAAACAAAATGGAAAGAATTATGGAACGGCAGCAAGTATTTACAATGCATACAACCAAAAGGGGGAAATATTTTAAGGAAGAGAAATTATACAAATTGACTTCTTTGGTTTCAAGACAATAAAACAAGCTATTAATACTAGCAATTAAAATTAAAATAACAAAGTATAAGGACAGAATACAAATTAAAACAAAACAGGAGCATGGCACTTAGAAGATAATTAAAATCAGGACACACTATCTCCAAAGTTATGAAATGATATCAAAGTATATTGAAAGATGAAATTGCAATCTTTATGTTTTCATTATTTTCAAGGAAGGGGAAAATGAAATATTCAAACTAAGTATTTGTAAAAATGATGACAATAAAATTCCAAGAAAGAATAATAAAGGCAGAACGAAAACTACATGAATTAGAATATAGGAAAATTTATAGACTTAATTTAAGAGCTTCTTAAAATAAAATAGACAGACCTTTAGAGAAAGTAAAGAAGGGAAATAACCCTTGTGGATAAAAAAAATTAGAAATAAAAATAAAATAAATATATTTTTATTTAAAGTAAAAATAAAAGGAGGGGTCCAACATCAGATAAGGAGATATTTTAAACATAAGACAGTACTTTATAAAATTTTAAGTTAAATTTGAAAACTATTTCTTCAGGAAATAGAGACATAACCAATATTAGGAACATAAAACCTAAATATACTAAACATAGTTAGAGAAACTAGAAGAGAAAAGAAGGAAAGAACTCTCTCTAGAAAAGAAAAAAATGTCTAGGCCAAGAAATCTTTAGAGAGAATAATCTTTCAACTCTTAAGGAATAGGTAATTATTATGCTTCAATAATTACTTCCAAACATTGAAAAATAGAAAAAATACCTAATTTACAGAGATAACCCTGATGTCAAAACCTAGTAAAGAAAAGGAAAGGAAAGGAAAGGAAAGGGGAAATGAAGGAAAGACAAGAAAGAAAGGAAAGAAAAGAAAGAAAGAAAGGAAGGAAGGAGGGAGGGAGGGAGGAAGGAAGGAAAGAAAAGATAGCTGAAAGAAAGAACAAAAGAATGAGAAAGAAAGAAATCTAAATTATGAACACAGAGAAGAAAATCTAAGCACACATAATGGAGTATCAAAAGAATAACCCCAGTTATTCTTACAATAACATAGGATGAAAGGTTTTATGTTCTAATATTGGAAAAATCCAATAGTATAATATATCACATCCACCAGTTAAAAAAGAAAATCCAGATGAGATTCTCAATAGATGCAGAAAAAACATTAAAACCTAATAGTTGGTCCTTATTTAAAAACAATTACAAATTTAAGAACTTCTCACCATACTAAATAGTATTTATTTCAAACAGCCTATACTATCCTTAAGAATGAAATACTAAGGCAATATTATTAAAATCTGGAACAAAGTAGGGATATAATCTATTGCCATTTTTATTTGATTTTGATCTTGAAGTTCTGACCATCTAAATAGCACATATAAAAAAATAAGATGCATATATAAAAATAAGATGCATAAAAATAAAAATAAGTTCTGACCAACTAAATATTACATATATAAAAATAAGATGCATAAGTATTACAAGAGAGAAAACAGATTTATAATTTTTTGTAGATGATATAATTACACTCCTGGAAACTAAAAAAAAAAATAATAATTCAACTAAAAATCTTTAGAAGTAGTATAGGAATTCAAGAAAACTGCTAAATAAAGACACCCAAAAGTCAGTAGCTTTTCTACACAGAAATTTTCTACAGAGCCTTTCTATGTAGAAATATTACTCAGAAAATACAATGAAAAGTAATCAAGTTATAATAGCAAAAAGCAACAACGATGATATTGAAAGTCTCTATTAAATGTCCTGGAATAGCTTTCATACGAAAGTGAAAGAGTCATGTAGTAAAACCTTCAAAATGTTACTGAGAAATGTAGAAGAAAATTTAAATATTAAGTTCCTTGGCCACGATGCAGAGTTTTTCAAATCCATTTGTGTGCTCAATATGCTTTCAATAAAAATCTCAATAAGATTCACGTTAGAATTTGATATTATCATTCAAATGCTTACTAAAAGAATAATTAGGTATGAACAGGAAAGAAAATATTGAGCATGAAAAGGAATGATAATGAAGAGACCTTGCCAGATGTTAAACCATTTTAAAAATGAAGTATCAAAAAAATAGTGTGCAGTTGACAAAAGGACAAACATACAAATGTACAAATCAATTTTTCATTGTATTTTCTAACAGAGTTGATATTTTGAGACCATGTTATTATATATAACAACTTCCTCTCTGAAGAAGAAAGCATGATGACTCAATAGAAGTAAAATCATTATTTAATAAATTATTCTGGGTTCATAGATTGTTTAGAAAAAAACAAATTTAGAGATTTACTCCAGATCATAATTGAAATAACTTCAGATGGATAAACAGAGGTAATTAGATATAAAATACAAAACTATTAAAATAAAACTAAAAGGAAAGTAGAAGCACATTAAAATATGTTCAAAAACTTAAGTCATCAAGGAGATGCAAATTAAAACTACAATAAGCCACCACTGCACGCCCAACAGAACGGCTAAAATTTGAAAAGACAGACAGTATCAGATGTTGGCAAGGAAAAGGAGCAGCTGGAACTCTCATGCGTTGTTGCTGGGAGCGTTAAATGGTCCAGTCGCTTTGGGCAAAAGTCTGGCTGTTTCTTATAAATCTAAACATACACCTGTTCTATGATCCAACAATTCTACCTGAAGGTATTTCCGCAAGAGAAGTAAAAGTGTACGTGCACGAGAAGACATGGGCAAGAATGTTCATAATGGTCCCAAACTGGACACAGCTATCGGATGTCCATCAAGAGAGAAATGGGTAAACAAGCTATAACAGAGACTCGTCATGAACTATTACTCTTAGCAACAGCAGCAACGATAATCTCCTGATACACAACAACACAGATGAATTTTTAAAACCTGTTGAGTGAAAGAAACTTTGCCCAGAAGAGTTCATCCTGTGTGTTTCCATTCATTCAAAGTTCTAAAATAGGCAGATAGAATCTATGATGGAAAAATTCAAACCTGTGGCTGCCTCTGAGGAGGCGCACAAGTGAGGGTCTACCAGAAAGCGATGCTACGGGGTGCCTGGGATGATGTTAATTTCTCTCTACATTTTAACAGCTTTATTTAGATATAATCCAGACACCATCTAATTCACCCATTTGAAGCATACAATCCACTGATTTCTAATATATTCCTATGTCTGTGCAACCATCAGCTTAAAAAAAAAACACAGCCCATACCCTTTCAACTTCTAAACCTTTATAAGTATATGCACTTGTCATTTGTTGAAATTCAATGAATAATACACTTAAGATTTGTGTATTTCGGGGTGCCTGGGTGGCTCAGCCAGTTAGGTGTCTGCCTTTGGCTCAGGTCATGATCCCAGGGTCCTGGGATCGAGCCCATGTCTGGTTCTCTGCTCAGTGGGGAATCTGCTTCTCCCTCTCCCCCTCCCTCCAACTCATGTTCTCTCTCTCTCTCTACTCTCTCTCTCAAATAAATAAATAAAACCTTGAAAAAAAGATTTCTGCATTTCACCGTAAATATGTAAAGTCTATAAACTTTAAACTTACGGTTACCAGAGGGAAAGTTGAGGCAGGGTGATGGGTGAAATAGGTGAAGGGGGTCAGGAGAGCACTTCTCTTGATGATCTCTGAGTAATGTCTGGAACTACTGACTCACTATATTGTACACCTGAAATTAACGTAGCACTCTGTTTTAAGTACACTGGAAATAAAATAAAGAAGATTTTTAAACCTTTTTTATTGGAAGAAAATAGGAAGTAATTTTGAAAGTTCTATATGGAAAAGCTGTTTCTTCAGAAAGGAAAGTGTTGAGAGATTTGATCACTTTAAATCTAAATATAAATTTTATGTCAAAAAATACACAAATATAATCAACATTATGGTGCAAATATCAAGCCAGAGGATGATTATTATTTCAAAATATTAGACAAGGGAGTCTTTGTATGTTTGATATATGTGGAAACATTCAAAGTCATTGCTAGTATTAAGATACCAACAGATATGTGGCAAAAGTTCTGAACAGGAAATTCATAAATAGGAAATAAAACTTGTTAACAAACATGGGGGAAATTTCTTTATGTTTACAGGAACTTAAATGAAGATTACTTTAGGAGTGACATATATCAAAGGTCTAGGATTTGTATACTCTGATGTATTTTCATTTGAGAAATAGATTTATTCTCCTCGAGAAGACATATTTAAAGTACAAGGGAAGAGCTATGCACAGATTTAAGTACAAGAATGTTGATTTTAGCACGAGTTGTAATAATGACAAATCAGATATTACCCAAATGTTTAACATAGAGTATCAATTAAATAAATTACAGCACAAAGACAATAAATTAACTTAGGACTCTTGCATAACTATTAAAAATGATGTTGTAGTAAAATACATAATGGTGAGGGAAGATGTTTACATCTTGAGTTAAAACAAAAACAAAAACAAAAACTTCTTTGATCCTGTTGGGCTAACCTATTCCCCTACATCCCTGCTGTGGACACAGAGATATTTAGCTTCTGTTAGCTTTCTCCCTTTCCTTCTTCCCTGTTTCCTTTTGGAAGCTGTTTCTGTCTTTCACTTCTGGTGAGGAGGAAATAGACTGGCATTAAAATTGAGAAATAAAACACTTAAAAACAGTAAGGTTATGAAACGCTGCTTCACTCACTATTTTTTTAATTGGGAAAAAGCGTAGGTGCGCATGATGAAAAACTGGAACAGTAGAAGAGACACATATGACGCAAAGTGTCTATCAGTCCTAGGCGCCTTAATCAGTTTTTCTTAACTCCTAAATATATTTTTCAGAAAGACATCTACCATAAGTGCCAAACAAACAAAACACAAGGAAACAAAGAAAGAGGAAAGAAGGAAGGAAGGGAGGGAGATGGAGGGAGAGAGAAGGATACAGAGAATGAAGGAAGAGGGGAAGAAATCAAGAAAGGGACCATATGGGGGGAAATTCAGAATAAGCTTTCTTTTAAGGGGTTTTAAAAGCCAACATTTTTTTTTTAGAATATATGTTAAACATTTGTATCTCAAATGTTCAGCAACCTGTTGTTGTCAAATGAATATTAAACTATTTACAAATATTTATAAAATAAATAAATCAGGATTAAGAGTAAGGAGCTTTTTACCTGAGATGTCTTAAGGAGCAGTGACCACATCATTCAAACCCAAATTAGAGTTCCCGGCCTGCAAGCACCAATGCACCTGTCAGGATGACGGACTAGGGGTGGTGAAACCAGGACTGCCCTGGACAAGTGGCTCTGACCTTGGAGATGCCCTCGCCTGGACTTACCCCACTAGAGAGCGTGTCTAGGGTAGAAGTACCGAATGATGGGGGCTGGGAGCACACACATTTTCTCTCCTGGCATGGTCCTCAGATGTTTGGGAGGGAACCACAGATTCCAATTCTTCTTAACCACCACTTTGGACTGATTAGCCATGAGTGGACTGGCTTCTATTTACTGCCTAAAGGAAGCCTGACAATATCATCCTAACGAGTGGGGAGAGGACACATCGGTCCATCCAGGTAGGCTACTAAAACACACCTGGGCCTCTCAGTCAAGAGCAAGCTCAAGGTTCTCTGTGGGCGTCTTTCTCTGGGGGGTCCCCCCTTTTTTCCTGTGGTGCATTCAAAAGGATGTATACTCAAGGGACAATATTCAATTACTTCTTGTTGTTTCATCAAAGACATTCCTCAGTGAAGGGGAATATTTTTGGGTGGGATTAAGCTTGGTAGGTTAAAAAAGAAACTACTTATTTATGACAGCTTATTATTAGTTCAGGGCTTTTTCTTTATATATGTATTTTTAAATGCTATTGACCACTCACCATATGAGTGACTCCTTCAGAGAAGCTTTAAGACAGTTTACACAATGAGAAGGAAAGCTGGGGGAGGAAGGCAAAATGGGAACAAGAAGGGAAGGAAGGAGTTAACTGAGGGACAGAAGGGAGAGGGAAAAAAGGAGACAAAGGCAGAGAACCCAAAGTAGGAATGGAAAGAACAAGAGAACAGTCATCTGATGCAGATGCCATGAAAAGCTATAGCCACACTTGTAAGCCCATATCAAAATTTAGAAATCTGTCCTCATGTATAAAATCAAGTGGATGTTTTTCCCATGGGGGAAAAAATGCACACTCAATTTTTCATAATTTCTCCTTTTCTTTTATACATTTAAAAACTGGGCTGAGAGTGGAACTATTGTTTTTAAGGGCTTTCCCAGCCCAAATGCTCATCTTTCATCTACCAGCACAATGCCCGGACACTGAGTCCACTTTATAGCTATTGCACTTGAAGTGATTGTAGTTCGAGAATCAGCAGGTGAAATTAAGCCCGATGGTCTCCCGATTTACCTCCAACATATAAGCAAATTAAATTACCGTCATGCTTTTAAATGAACCTTCTCTAAAAGAGTTCCTGAGTTGAGTGTTCTACCTTCATCTGATTTCAGCTGTGAGTCCCCAAGGATAAGAGCAGTTATTTTTCCTTATTAGTGTTAGTGCCTTCAGTAGACTCGTCTGCAAGCATGGCCTCACTTGCTGAGGGCCACCCCTCCCACCCCTCCCACCCCAGGCTCTGGGCAGGGAGAACTAAAGGCAAGAAGACCAACTAAAACAGAAGAACAGTGTTCTGGTGTTCAAAGCTCTTATCTCATTCATTAATTCTGCCAGTATTTACAAACACTTACTATGTGCAGGGTCCAAGTTAGGCAGTGGGGCTACAGTGATGGAGAGACGCGATCCTTGCCTTCCCAGAGCCCAAGAGTCTTCCTCCGAGGTGGGCAGAAGAAGTGTTATTAATATGCCCATTAAGAGTCGGGGAAACAGAGGCAAGGGACAGACCCAGCCCTGGAACAGGACTGGAGTCTAGCTCTTCTCTCCTGAGATCTCCATCCTCGGCCAACTGTTCTCAAGGGCTCTCAAACCTTTCTCTGATGAGTTTGACAATAAAAGGCATTCGCTGACTCCAACCTTGTCCCCCATCAAGATGGGGGCTTCCACTCCCCATCTTTAAAACTGGGGAAATGGGGGCACCTGGTGGCTCAGTGGGTTAAGCCTCTGCCTTCGGCTCAGGTCATGATCTCAGGGTCCTGGGATGGAGCCCCGCATTGGGCTCCCTGTTCAGAGGGGAGCCTGCTTCCCCCTCTCTCTCTGCCTGCCTCTCTGCCTACTTGTGATCTCTCTCTCTGTCAAATAAATAAATAAAATAAATAAATAAATAAATAAATAAATAAATAAAGTCTTAAAAAACAACAGCCAAAAGAAAAAAACCCCACAAAAAAACAAAAAACAAAAACAAAAAAACTGGGGAAATGATTTCTGTCCCTGCTCCTGGCTCAGAAGCGGAACATTTCTTCACACAACTTTAGATGATTATTATAATGCCGGCAATGCGTTGGCTTTAAGAAATAATCTGCTCAAGTCTTTAAATCTGTCTTCCCCGAGAGTTGGGTATATAAAGTTAAGGCTAGAAAACCTTTTTCTTTATGTAACATGATCCGACCTCTGGGTGTTCAGATAGCGATGCTAGATCTGCATCCCTCGTTGGGGACCTCTGAGTTCACCTGCTTTTCGTATCGGAATCCTTCCCAAAGACGAGGAGCCCAGAGGGAACCGTGGTTTTTCCTGCGAGCATTTTCTTATTCCTTTGCTCATTTCAGCTGCTCGCAACAGCTGGGTTTTTTTAGTGTGCTGAAATGCCCGCTGCCTTGTAAACATACTCTCTAATACCGTGCATTACTCATAGTTTGAAAATCGCTTTGACTCCTGAAACATAATTATGTTACTGTCAGATGAGTCAGCAGGAGGACGCCGCTCCTGGGGTAGCTGCACCTCCCGCCGGCTTCAACCCTGGTCCCTGGGGCTGCAAAAAACAAAAAATAAAAGAGAAACCCCCTTTTGGTGGGAGGGAAGAGAACTTACACCTATGGCTCAAGACATGGCTTCCAAGGAGCGGTCAATTTCATTTTCACAGCAAGGTGAAAAGGAAAGTCTAAGTAAAATAGCTAACCCCGGGTCAATCCATTTACGTAAAGAATAAACAGGAATTTGGAGAGTTTCTGCAGAAGATCTGTGATTTTCCTGACGAGGTAAGTTGAGACAGGTCATTCTGGTCAATACACATCCATGATCTGTTATTTCCAGGGCTCCCCTCGGAGGTGCTTTCACCCGTGGGAGGCGATGCTGAGTGGGGTGGCGCTGGGCTATGAGCCTCACACATCCGCAGGAAGGGGGAGGCCAGACCCCTGCTGGGCTCCCGGCAACCCTAGGCTTTGGCGCTGTGCCCACCTGGACAGCACGGCTCTTTAGTCTAGAATTTGGAGCCACTTTCGTGAGCTGTTTTCAGCATCGTCTACCTGTCAGTTGTTTCCCGTCCCCTAGCTGCTGGGAAATGAAGGAACCAAGCAGCACAGGGTTGGAAGTTTCCATGGTTGACCACAACCCCTACCTCCTCGTGCTCCTAGCCCTGGTCCAACCTGCCAGTAATCTGTGCCCTTCTCAGCTAGCCTTACGCCCCTCTTGCCCTTCCGAATTCAGAACATCCTCTGAAAAGGCTTCTGGGTTCATTTTTGCACCCATGTCTCATAATAACCCATGTTTTATAGGTGGGGAAACTGAGGTTCAGAAAAGGGGTGTCCTTGTGCAAGGTCGCACGGCGAATGGCAGAGCCAGGCCCCCGGACCCTAGGCCCTTTCTACTCTGCCAACAACAGAACAGTGAATCCACACTTAGAGGATGAGCGTGTCAGTCAGGGTTGGAAGATTCCCAAGAATACATTTTTTACAGATAAGACAAGTAACCAAAATCTGAAAAGAGGCAGTGATTTGCCCAAGGTCACACACACAGCTCAAAAAGTCGCAGAACCAGCTGCCAAACAAGGTCTCCTCACCTTCGGTCCAAGGGCTTTTCCTCTCTAACCTCCTTATTTCCTTGCTCTGAACTCACTCCAGTTTAGACACGGAGACAGTCTGCCCGCCCCAGTTAACACACATCTTACCCAGTGGGCACAAAGCATTCTATTCCCAAAGCACAAGACCCCACAAGAGCCAGAGATGTCCTGGAGGAGAATACATGGGAAGGAAGGGGTTAACCTCGTCCTGCAACTTTCCGTCATGATCTGACTAACCAATATCCCAGATTCACTACAGCCCTGATCCCTGATATCTTCACACTATGGCTTCACCCAGGCTCATTTCAAAGACTGGGGGTGCTTCGTTGCTCAGTGGGGTGCTGACCTGGCCCCACCGTTGTCACGTAACCTGCGAGAGGCAAAACGCCTCATCCAACCTGGAGACTCTGCAGCGCCCTAACTCCAGGCCTTTTCAACCCTCCCCTCCCTGGGACCACTCTTTTGGGTGGCACATAGCCATCATGCACCTGGTGCACAGAACTTTCCCACCCTTCCACAGGGCGGTGCCGACCTTAGCCATGGTGGGCATTCCCCCAGCTGAAGGCTTCCTCACCACACAATTTTCTCCTACGACATTTTCCCTGCCTGGCCACAAAGACAAAGAAAAGTCAAAACTCACATTTTGGGGTGAGGTGCCGGAAATCCTGAGGAAACTGCGAAGCACCCTATTTAGAGGAGGATTTCTCCTCTTGTTATGTCTTTCCAGCTGGTTCCATCCAATTTATCCTGGAGGTACGGTTGGTCGACAAAAGCTGACCCTGCCCCTGTCCCCCAAAGCAATCAACAGCTGTTACTATATTGAGTGGCAATATGATGTCATATCATAGGTGACTAACTCACCGAGGCTTCCCTACGAGCCATCATCTAAATATGACAGCCTTCCATCACCCTGACCTTTTCACGGGAGACAGCTGAGTGAGGGGCTTGATACTGCCTCCCAGGGCTCAAGTTCATGGCTGACCTTCTTTGGCCAGCATTTCTGACTGAGCATATGAGAACACACATGCCCACCCCCACACACAGATTCCCTTCCTAGTAGAAGGTCACGTTCGTCCATTGACAGCTTTCTTCCACTGGCCTGACTTTGAGCTTGGTATGTTTAATAATCACAGATATTAGGGAAGAGTTGGGGGGTGGTGTATATATTTATCCTGCTGTATATCCAAGGTACTGTATTAGATACTTTACATAAAAGTTTTTAATGCAATACTCAAAATGCTCTGAGGAAGGCAATGTAGTCCTGTGGACTTCAAGAAACTGAGGTCAGAGGGGTTAAGTAACTTGCCCAAAGTTACAGAGCTGGTCGTGGTGGGGTTGATTCCAGTCTAAATCTCTGACTCCACAGTGGACCAAACACTAACAGAAAGGTGTAATCACTTCACCCGGATATTTTTTAAAATAGACTTCATTTTGTCAAGCAGTTATAGGTTCACAGAAAAGCTGAGCAGAAACTAGAGATTTCCCGTAGACCCTGCGCCCACACTATCAACATTGCCCACGAGGGCGGTGCTTCTAGTAGATAAATCTACACTGACACATCCTCATCACCCAGAGTCCATAGTTTACAGTATGGTTCACTGTTGGTGTTGAGCATCCTACGGGCATGGATAAAGGCATAATAACAGGGATCCATCATTATGATGTCATGCAGACTATTTTCTCTGCCCTGAACATCCTCTGTGCTCTGCCTATTCACCCCTCCCCCCAACCCCCGATAACCACGGATCTTTTTATTGTCTCCATAGTTTTGCCTTTTCCAGAATGTCACATAGTTGGAAACATACAGTATGTAGCCTTTTCTGGTTGGTTTGCTTCATGTAGTAATATTCAATTAAGTTTCCCCCATGTCTTTTCGTAGCTTGATGGCTCAATTCTTTTTAGCACTGAATAATATTCTGTTGTCTTCCTGTAGCGCAGTTCATTTGTCCATTCACCTACTGAATCCCCTGGCTTTGTAAACTTATTCCAGTGTGGTTCACTGGTCTTCCTCTTTTGGACCCCATCCCTGCCTCCTGACTCTTGCTACCCAGACAGTCCCTACCGGGGAGGTTAACCTTTGGCATCTCTTGTCTAGGAATCATTTCAGCAGCCTGGGAACCAGCTATTCTTCCAGGATGAGCTCTAGGGCCGATCTGAGAAGGGTCGTCACACACACACACACACACACACACACACACACACACACACGTACCATAAAATCAGAACGTCCCCTTTCCCCTCCATGCTGAGTATACTCATGTTTGCACTCCAGCCCCCATATGGTCATTCCTAGTATGTCCCACCACTTACCACATAGGTTTCTCTTTTTTTATTCCATCCGTTCATCCATCCATCCATCCAACAAGCATTTACTGAGCACCTACTAAATGTTGGTCCTAGACGGCAAGCCCACAGAAGACACGGAATGTATTTACCTAAGTTTGCAAGGAAGAGGAATCACACCACCTCAGTGCTCCATTCCATCGAGAAGGACTATTTGATGGGGGGGCGGGCGGGTGTGCACAGAGATAAAGTCAAACACAGTGAGTGACTGAAAATCGGCCTGTAAGACCATCTGAATTATTATTATCATCAAATTATAATAAATTACATTTATTATATATAAAATTATATGATAATTATTAAATTATTATTGTTTAAAAAGACTCTTATACAGCACTTTCTGGGTTTTAGGACTTAAGGGCTATTATATAAATGGAAAACCTACTCATTGCCTGAAAAGGGTGTACAGGCTGAAATAGAAATAGAGAAAATTTCAAACAAATTCCTGGAGGGCAGGTCGATAACAAGTTATTAAAGTGGAGTTAGGAATAACCGGGTGCATTCCTGACCAGTGAGAATGAGGTCACGAAGGGTAAGTGCCATAATCCAGTTGAAGCCATTGTAGTGGCCGCACCAGGGGCAGGCGCTCCAGTGGGACCGCGTTCCGGGCTGACCCCGCGGGCCATTGCTAAGCAGTTACCACGGAGTTGGATTCACCCAGGGACCCCTGAGCTTCCACCGTGCTGGGAGCAGGCTGGATCACTTCTGCCCAATCCTTCCACTCTGTGAGGGGAGCAGCCGAGGGAATGCCCCACATCTCTGCCCAACAAAAGCAACACTTTGCTGTGTGTCCACCCAGTGAGTCAGAAGCACGGGTGGCAAGAGACCCAGGATTCCTGCTCCTTTCTTCCCTGGGGCTGTTTGCTGGAGAGGACAATCCTCCCACGAGTGGCCGGTCACATCTATGGCTCTGAATGACATTTAATGGAGCTCACGGGATAGGAAAATAATGGGAAGGGAAGCCTGGGAGATATAAAAAATAAAAATAAAAATCTGAAATGACACACCAGATCCCGATTACTGGAGGTTAAAAATGGCAATCCAACTCAGCGTGCCCTTCCGTTGGGAAATGGTTCCTAGGTCTGAGGAGGAATCACCCCTCACCGGACTTGCGACTGGATGGGAGAGAGAAGGAAAGGGGAGGAGGAAAGAGCCGGGGCTCCTCGGGAACTGAATTCACCGATTCGCCCCTACGATTTCATCTCTGTATTTACTTCACGTCACCGTTTGCTTTCTGTTGCAGCAGGTATGGGACGTGTCACAGTTTACCATGCACACTTAATGCCCACTGTCCCACCGGAGACTTGTCACAGAGCTATGAACCGGGGAAAGAGCAGTGGGTACAAGGTCAGTTGACTAGGACTCCACATAACAGGCCATGCGAGTCCAAGTAGGTCACCCCATCTGGACCTTAGCTCCCTTAGTCAGAGAACAGGGCTAGACTGGTTGGCCTGAAGGTACCCTACAGCTCTAAGCTGCCGGCTGTGTGTCCAGCCCCACAGAGGACGAAGCTGCTGCCCCCATGGCTCCCCATCCCCCACTAGCTAAGGCCACCCATGGTTTGCCCCATCTCCTCCTGAGGCTTTGCGGGAAGCACACAGGACGAGTTCGGTCACAGGGTCCAGAAAACCTGGCAGAACAGAAAGGGCAGCAGGCAGGGCTGGATCCATCCGTATGACACAGAGGACAGGAGCAGGGGACACACAGAGGAGAGCTGGAGACTGGGTCCAAGCGGAGAGGGGTCAGTTTTCAATGTCTCCGAGGGGTGAGCTGCAGGGAAGAAGGTGCTTCTGCTAGACCTGGCCCATGGACTCTGAGGATGCGGGAGTGACACTCAGCCCAGGACCAGGCATGACTGTCAGAAGAGAAGAGTGACAGCACTGCACCCACACAGACACTGGCATTTTACTCAAAACTTTGAGAAGCTATTGTTGACTCTAATTTGTTTTGGCACAAACACGCCGTTCCGACTGGAGATTTTCTGTTGCTTTTACGGGGAGGGGATTATGGCAGGAGAAACAAAGTATTTCTTCTGCACCAGAGTGGGGCCGGCCGCTGGTGCGCGGTGGCAGCGCTGTAAGCCAGGTGGGCTCTCTAGCTTCAGGAGAGGAATCACAGTAGGGCTGGGACTAGAGTGAGGGGGTGAGGAGCCTCCGGTGCACCCCGCAAGGGGGCACAGCTCTCAGGGTCCTGCAAGTGAGGGACGGGCACCTCCCCACTCGCCTTGTCCTTGTTCAGGCCCCGGGGCCTGGCCTCCTCGGGCATTTTCTGGCATGCAGTGGTTGCTTGTTCAGAGGCGCTGGGCTTGCGTTCGTTGTAAGGGAAAAACAGGTTGTAGGGGAATCGACATACAAAATAAGACGTATTTCACAGCCCCTCTTTGTCCCCCAAACATGGACTCCCCACTGACCTGGGAATGGTTTCCAGCTTGCCATTCTTTAGCAGTGTATCCTAGGGAAACATACTTATTCTTGCTGTGCCTTCATTTCCTTCCTCATCAGTATTAAAACAGGGACAATAACACCTACCTCAGAGAGGAGGTATGAGGATTAAACCAGGGAGACAAGGAGGCTAATGAAAATACCTGCCTCATGGTAAACCTCAGCATAGCAAACCTCCCTGGGAGGCTGTCTGCGATGACATGGAATGACTCAGTGTCAGACACGGCTCTTGTCCTGGAAGCTTCCACAGGCACCATTAGCATCAGAGGAGGGTCTGGAGATCAGTTCACCAGTGTCACATCCAGAGTTAAATAACTTGTTACAGATTGCATGACTCAAAACAGTTTGGATCCAGTCAAAAACAGTGATCAATGGGACAAGCTGGCCCAAACTGATGGATTACATAAACATTCAAACCGCAGCTTTTCCCTACCAGCAGATGGATAGGGATATGAGGAAAACGCTCTGACTTTTGGATCACAATCAGATTCTGGTTAATCAAGGAGGGCTTCCAGGAGGAGGTTCTGCGGCAATCAGTAACCTCCAATGAGGCTCAGCTGCTCTCCTTTTTTTCATCACCATCTGAACAGTCAACACTTCTCAGTACAAAGGATAGAAGATGGGCTCTGACCCCAGGGTTGGGTGACTGGCCTTAGCTCTTCAGACCTTTCAGGATCCAAGGCCCGGTCCCTTTAAGGTATTGAAACTCAGTGAACTTTCTATGGGCGGCCTGGGGGCCTCTGCGAGGCGCGCTGACGTCACCGTTCGGGGAAACGGCTGACGTCAGCGCGTCCTAGGCGAGTGGGGGCGGGGCCGTGACTCACCGGAACCGCGCCCCCCGCCGGAGGCCTAGCGCACGTGAGCGCGCGCCGCGCTGGTTTCTAAGTTTAGCTCCGTGGCTTCACTGGGGTCGGGCGAGGTAAAGGCGGCCGAGGGGACTAGGGCGGGCTGGGGGGCGGCTGTCCCCGTCCCCGCTCACCCCGCTGGCGCTCCTACTGGAGGATGAGGGCCCGGCCGGAGGGGGGAGCGCGGGCGCCTCCCGACGCAGCGCCTCAAGGGTCTCCTCCCCGCGCAGGTGCGGCCGCGCTCTCCTCCTGCTCAGAGGAGGCGCTCAGTAAATGAGGCAAAGTTCCCCTCCGCTCAGCGCTCGGGACTTCCCGGAGAGTCCAGGGTTCTGGAAAGTTCCCCGGTGGACGGGGTGCGGTGTGGGCTGGTCAGAACGGGCGCGGGCCCCAGGCCGTTGGGGCCCAGGCCTCAGTGCCCACGTAGGCTCATCACTCTGCGGTCCTGAGCTCGGGGCGAGGGGGCGGGGGAGGGCGTGCGTGGCCGGTGTCACCATCAGCGCTTGTTGGGGGGCCTCCTGGGACACCCATTTAGGAATTGAACGTGGCAGTGATTGGGACTGTTCCCTAGGTGGTGGGAGGGGCGGTGGTCTTTCTAGATTCAGCCCAGGCTTAGGGGCCTGGAGGTCACCGGATGAGGAGCCGACGCCCCAAAACCCCAGGCTCTCCGTGCTGAGCCCCTGGCTTACCGAGGTGACCTTCTAGGAAACAGATAAAAACTCGATTTAAAGGAAGTAGCGCCAGACACCTCGTGAAATAGACACTCCCCCGTTCTTTTGTTGGGGGAGAGAAAAGTTCTGGTAAGAAGCGCTGTCAGCGTAAAATGAGCTGAGATTTTGACTTTGCAGAGTGGTCGGCCCTGTCATGGTGACCTGCATTCTGTTGTTGGTGTGGCATCCTCAGGTTTCATAGGGTTTGTCTCCGTAGGCAGCTTCTAAAACACTGTTCATGAAGCTTTTGACCTTGCTAGATGAAGAGTGTTGGATATTACAGAAGAGTAAGTATTAAATACAGTGGTAAACCGGGACATGTCAAATGGTCATAAGGGAACATTAACTGTTGGGCCGTTAGAAGTTTGTATTTCAAGGTTTTGAAGGCTGTAACCTTGAGTTTTTCACGTGTTCTTTTCTTAGAAGTGGTGGGAGGTCCGTTTTGGTATAAAGGTAGCTTTGCAGATCATGACCTGAACAAATGACAGAAACCCCTAAATCCAAATGTGTAATTTTCCTTTGTTTTCCAAAAATACCACATTGGCCTTTGTAAATTGGAGATTTTCAGATATAAATATGGAAACTGCAAGTGTTCAGGACTTTATTCCCCATTCAGTATCCATCCTAACAAGTGTAAAAAGGAGGGACATTTTAGGATCTCATAAATACATCTAGAAGTATGCATACTGTTTTATACTTTTCATATAGTAACAGAAGTCTCTCTGTCCTCATACTGTACAGTTGCTACTACATTTTCCTTAATGTAATGCCTATTTTGGGAGGGACTTAAATGGAGCAGGCGTGAATGATGATGAATCACATTCTCAAACTGAGCTAATTTCCCTTTGGGTAGGTTATTGTTCTGTGTGTATGTAATGTATACGAACCTTAACATAAATGTTCTCACGTTCCGAAATTAAGTGTTTTTTTTAGTCCGGAAATTGGGTTTTTGCTTTAAAAATACTTACCCTCCGGACGGGCCACCTGCATCCTGTAGGCAGTCTGTAAGCATTTCTGTGAAGTCTTCCTTGCCCCCAGGTTGTACCTGTTAGAGCTCCATCTGTTCCTAATTGTTCACTATGTTGTGATTGTTTCCTTACATGTTTGTTTGTCCCACTAGACTAAGCTGTTGGGACTATGGACTAATGTCTATCTTTGTATCTTTGGCATCTAGAACAGTGCTAGCATGTAATAAGAGCTGTATTTTTCATAGTGTTTTGTTTCATTGAATAAATGTGGGGTTTCCCAAAGCAGATTGCAAATTTGGGGAAGGGAGAGTTTTTTTTATAGTTAAGGAGATTGAGCTGCAAACCTATGTCGTTGCAGTAGGAGACACAGTTTCCTTCTTTTCCAAGCCCACCCTTCCTCACGCCTACCACCACCACCACCACCATCCATGAGAAAGGAGACTAAAACAATCAAACCCTAACTTATTTGGGGATCCAAGCAGTGTGGTGTACCTTTAGATTTGAGATGGTAGAACTTTGTCCTGCTCTCCAGCCCCTAAATGTAATCCACACACTGGCTTAGTTAGGTCCTTGTCACAGGGAAGTTAGTCATTATTTTTACTGGTTTGTTTTAAATAGGTGGGATATCTGAATGGCTTGGTCGTTTGAGCGTCCGACTCATGATTTTGGCTCAGGTCATTATCTCAGGGTTGTGGGATTGAGCCCCATGTTGGCCTCTGCACTGGACTTGGAGTCTGCTTGCGATTCTCTCTCTCCCTCTCCCTCTGCCTCTCCCCCCCCCCATTAGGAATTTCAGAAACTCTGCTTCTTCTGTGGATAGTTAAGACTGGTTGCTAAATAGAATGTTTACATTGAAGTAGATTTGGTTTCTGCACAATAGTGCATGCCTACCCTGAGAGAAGATTTAAGGATATAAAATGAAGAGATTTAACTTATTCTCTACCTTAAAAGTTACTACGGTCAAAGAGAGGGGGATTTTTACCATCAAACTTTACTAGCCAAAACTCAGCAAGCTGGAATTGATGCCACACTCGATTTTACAAAAGGCTGATGAAAAAATAAGTTGCTATCAGAGATCTAATTTTGAAAATACATATATAGTATGTTATAGTGGTTACTGGTATTTTCAGTAATAACCTAATACCCCTGCAAAATCCTAGATCAGAAGGTCCACCTTGTAATATCCACTATGTTTAATTAAGTCAAAAAAGAGTGATTTGTATTTGGAAGATTCTAAACAAGATTTTCATTACGTTTTTAGAAAGCGGTTCAGCTACATTTTCCCACACACAGTTCCACGAGTGTGATGAAACACAGAAAGTAACTTTCATGACAACAGAAGAAAGAAAGCTAGAAGGAAAGACCCAAGGGACACTTTGCTATTGGCTAGATTCAGCTTTGACAATTTCTGCTCGCTACCATACCACCCTCCTCACCATTTTTTAGGTGCTGTTTCACCTGTTTTTTTCCTCAAAATAGAGCCTTCTATAATAATAATAAAAATAACAACTTGCATTTGTTGGAGCCCTATGTGCCAGGCCCTGTGCTCAGTGCTTTATGAAATTAATTCAGTTAATACTACATATGTGTACCTAAGAGATTTATTCTAAAGAATTGGCTCACATATGTATGGAAGTTGGCACGTCCTAAGATCTGCAGCATGAGTCGGTGAGCTGGAGGTCTGGGAGTGCCAACGGTATGGTTCCATTCCCAGTCCAAAGTCAGGAGAAATTCGCTCTCACTACCGGGGGTAGGGGGGTCTGTCTTTTCATTTTTACAGGTCTTCAGCTGACTGGATGAGGCCCACCAGCGTTCTGGAGGGCAACTACTTTACTTAATCTGCCAATGTAAATGTTAATCTCATCCAAAAATACCCTCACAGAAACACCCAGAATAATGTTTGACCAAACATCTGACCACCCTGTGGCCCAGTCAAGTTAATGCTTTTGTTAACCATCACAGGCCTATTTGATTTCCAAAGCTCATGGGATGTGAACTCACATCCTGTAACGTTATGCCCCAGTGTCTCCCTCTCGCTCTAGGATTCACAAAGTAACTTGAACCCGGGGACTTTCCCCCCCTTATCTGGAATGTCTGCCAAAATTCAGCGCACTCATACCTGATGAACACACCTAAGCAGGGCAGGCGTTTATATACCAGTAACCAACCCAGAATCCCCTCCCCTAGTAGCACAAACAACATAGCCGCTTCCTTCCTTAGGATAACTCTCCAGCTTTCTAACTCTATTCCAAGCTTTCCGATTTTCTATTCACATAACCCTTTCATTCCCTGCACACTAGCCAGTCTTACCTGAATCCTTAGTTCAGTCCCCTTCATGTCCTCTTTGCAGGGCACCAAGCCAGTGAGCCCATGACCTTCTCTTCTCTCAGCTGCCTCCTTAGGACCAACCTTTGCTATTGCTTACTCTTGACTCACTCCTGCCCTCATTGTCACTGTCATTTTAGAGCTCTGACCTCTCCACCCCCTCCCCCAACACAAGCAACTGTCACTACAAGGACTTCAGTTGGTTGAATTTCAGTCTGGTGAACCTACCTCCCAGAGATAGCTGATACAAAAATACTTCCATGATCTATGTACTTTTAATAAATACTGTTTACTCAATTTATTTACTTGATTACAATTTTGGAAAGAAGAAGAATTCTTAGAGTAATTTTTTTACCCAGTTGGCACTGTTCTGTTACATCCTAGGACACCTTATGTAGATAGCATGGATGTCCTGATACTACTCCAGCATTTGTCCACAAACAGCCTCAGAGCATTTGTTCTTAGCAAGTTAGTTGTCCTTTAATATCTAGAACGTAGTCATTCCCAGTGAAGCAATGCTTTGAATACTTTCTCAGATTTTTATGTGGTTTTCATTGTTACATATTTTTAAAGTTAAAAACATTAGAGAACACTTAAACACATGAACAAAATCAGATTTTATTGGTATAAAGATATGGTTGAGCCTGTCTAGATTTTACAACAAATTTTGGGGTACCTGGATGGCTCAGTCGGTTAAGCATCTATCTCTTGCTTTCTGCTCAGGTGGTGATCTCAGGTTCATGGGTTTGAGCCCTGCGTTGGGCTCCCCCATGGGTGTGGAGCCTGCTTAAGATGATCTCTCTCTCTCTCTCCCTCTGTCCCTCCCCCACCTCCCTTTCCTTAAAAACAAAACAAAACAAAAAAACACAAAAAACTGAGAATGTTAAGATGGATATTGGGAGAGGGAAGTTGTTATAGATGTTATAGATAATAGCACTTAAGGTATTTTTCATTCTTCTAAATGTTAATTTATCAAACACAACAAGCTTAAAGGGCATTTTTATTACAGTCATAAATAAAAATACCCTTTGCTTCCATATTAGGAAAAAATCAGGTGTGTATTTTTTGATTGATAAATGACATTTGCCACAATTGTATTCATTTGATCAAAATAGAAAAGGTCTTTCTGTTACACAAGTACCTTTGTTCCAGGGTTTTCAGGGCTTGGAATTACATTAGCCCCCTTCATTCAAACTGACTTGGTTGGCTTTGGTATATCTGATAGAATAAAAACAGAGGGTATTCAAGTCGAGATCCTAAAAATCTAAGTTGAGAAGTTTGATGTGTAATTTGGTACTGTTTTACCAGCCAGATCCCAGTGACTTTGGTCTCTAAACAGGTATGAGCCTGGGACCTTTGTAAATGGTTTCTTGAATGCTTTTTCATCTATTGAAACCTTTAATAAAGGGGAGACAGCACTTAATTACCCCTTCCTATTCCTTAATAGTGTTGTTGTTACCTTTTTTTTTTGTTTTTTGTTTTTTTAAGTCTATCTTTTGTTGAAAACAATCATGTTTTTTCCTTTGCCTTTTTTAGAAGCAGAGCTATAATTATGTTTTAGGACACAGTGGAATCTATCAATTAATAAAGCTAGCAGATAGTTCTTTGTCTTTAACTATTAAATGTAGTGTTTCCAGCATATTATGTAAGCAGCTTTTATGGTGATATTGTGGAAATTTAAATCATTGAAATTTTTAACAGGCTTAGATTATTTTGTTTGAGATTTTAAAAAATAGAGAGCCTTGCCTTAGTGACATGGTTATAAGAAAGATTTTATAATCCAAATCCTTACTTTAAAAAAAAGGTCAAAACATTTTTCTTACATCCTACTTTAAAATGTTGGTTTTATTATATTGAATTATATAAAGTCCAATTGAATTATTTGTGTTATAAATAAATACAAAGAATTACCAGATCTGCTTCACTCATAAATAAGATTTGTTTTACACCTAAATTATAAACTGTATTTTAAATTGTATTTTATTTTTAGCTGAGTAGTTAAGAGTTCAGGCTTTTTTTTTTTTTAAGTCAAGTTTACTGAGATGATTTACATGCAGTAAAATGTATTCTTTTAGGTGCAAAGTTATATGAATTCTGACAAACACAGCCCTGTAAGCATTACCACAATCAAGAGAGAACATTTCTACCACCCCAGAAAGTTCACTTGTGCCCCTTTTAGTTAATTTCGTATCCTGAAAATAAAATTTTAAATTAGTGCAAGGCCTTGGGCCATTGTCGTTGTAAACCAGATTGTAACTTTAGTGGGAAGGCAAATGTAGCTGAAACAAAACTAAGTTTTGAGTATATTACTCTAAAATGCTTGAAGTGTTAAAAACAAAACAAAGGATTGATTTTATTGTTTTATTCCATCTCCATGATGTATGTTTCCCTTTCTTCACCCTATTGTGAAGATTTTGTTGATTTGTGAGAGAGGGAGAGGGAGAAGGCACAGCAGGGGCAGTGGCAGGCAGAGAGAGTACCAGGCTCCCTGCTTAGCAAGGAGCCCGATGTGGGACTCGATCCCAGGACTGTGGGATCATGACCTGAGCTGAAGGCAGACACTTCACCAACTGAGCCACTCAGGTGCCCCTCCACCTCAAATATCTCAATGTAAATAAATCCTTAAGGCATTTTCCTTCTGCTAGTTTGTATTTTAGTCTTTTCAGTGAATATTAAAAGTGGAATATTGGCTCTGTCCTTCTGAAATAATCAAGTTAAGAGCAAGGACAATGTCATCTTTATTGTTTATTACCATCCTTTCCATACAAAAAAAGCCTAATATTTATTAAACGATGAAAAAAATTTTTTTTGTTTAAAGCTGAACAGAAAGAGATTTGCAAATGACTAAGATTTTCTCAAGTAAACATTGAGAGTTGGTAGTGCTGGGTTAAAACTTAAAACTCTGTTAAAAACCTAGGTTTTAGCGTTGGATCTATATTGCTTTCATCCTTTTTTTAATTGAAGTGTAGTTGACATACGATGTTATATTCATTTCAACTCACTGGTGATTTGACACTTCTCTACACTGTCCTGTGCTCACCACCATCAGTGTAATTGCCATCTGTCACCATACAACCTTATTACAGTGTTATTAGCTACATTCCCTAGGCTGTACTTTTTATCCCCTCTACTTATTTCATAACTGGAAATTTGTATCTCTTAATCCCCTTCTATTTTCCCATCCCCCCCCAACCCCCTCTGCTCTGGCAACCACCAGTATGTTCTCTATATTTATGAGTCTGTGTCTGGTTTTGTTGTTGTTGTTTGCTTGTTCATTTGTTTTTTTAGATTCCACATACAAGTGCAGTCATTTGGTATTTTTCTTTCTCTGTCTTACTTGTATCACGTAGCGTAATGACCTCTAGTTCTATCACTGTTGTAAATGTCAAGATCTCATTCTTTTTTATACCTGAGTGTTATTCCAGCGTGTGTGTGTGTATGTGTGTGTGTGTGTATATGTATATACAGCACATCTTTATCCATTCATCTATTGGTGGACGGTTAGGTTGCTTCCATAACTTGGCTATTGTAAATAATGCTGCAGTAAACATAGGGGTGCATATTTCTTTTCAAATTTATAGTTTTGCTTTCTTTGGGTAGATATCCAGTGGAATTACTGGATCATATGGTATTTCTACCCTTAATTTTTTGAGGACCCTCCATACTTTTTTCCATAGTGGTTGTACCAATTTACATTCCCACCAGCAGTGCCTGAGGGTTCCCTTTTCTACATATCTTCACCAACACTTGTTATTTCGTGTCCTAGCCATTCTGCCAGGCCTAAGGTGATATCTCACTGTGGTTTTGATTTGCATTTCCCTGATGATTAGTGATGCTGAGCATCTTTGCATGTGGACCTACATTTGAAAACTGATTTGTTGTTTATTTCGCTGTAAAACTTCAGGCAAATGTATTTCTATGAGCATCAGTTTTCCTATCTCTAAAATCACAACTAAAAACCAGAATTCTATTAGAACTGCTATGAGGAGGAATTTGGGCTTAAAGGCCCTGGCACAGTGTCTTGCTCATAGCCCAGTTCTTTCAACTTGAACTCTTAAGGTATTTTACATCAGATACCACAGCTGCCTATGGTGGAGGAGAGAATTCGCTTTTAATAGAAAGCAGATGGAGGTGGCTGGATCTGACCAGTGAGCTCTAGCAGTGTAATTACTCTCCCAATTTGTGTTTTGGTTAATTACAGATATTCACTTATGGCATTTTCCCAGAAGAAAGAAAGAAGAGTGACAATGGTGAAGAGAAATGAAACCAGATGGGAAAATTGAGAAAGCGAGAGATACTGACTGAACAAATATGAATGAATGAGCAAACAGAGCAAGGCACCAGAAAGGGTTAGTCATATTATCCCATATCATATGGCATCTATAATAAAATGAGAAAGGAGTAATGTTATACAAGCAACATGGAAAAAAATAGGTTCTAAATATTTTGAAAAATATACAGCGAGAACCCCAAAGTTTCCCTTTTGCAGTGTTAACTTTCTATATAATATATAGTATTAAGGTTCAGAAAAGAGTGGTTCAGCTATTTGCCTGCTCTGATTTTCTAAGGTTGTTAAATAATTTGATCAGAACAATGGTATTAGAACAGCTAAATTACAAACATAATGAAACAAAGCATGCTACTTTTTAAATGCCCAATAAGCACAGAAAAAAAAAAAAAAAGACTTCTCTGGCCAAACTCTCAAGGGTGAGGGTAGAATAAAAACAATTTCAAATAAGTGAGCTCTCAAAAAAATCATTTCTCATTTGCCCTTTCTCAGGAAGCTGCTAGAGGGGGTGCTCTGTCAAAAGCTGCTAGAGAATAAACCAAGAGGAAGGCGTCAGAGCCTAGAATCAGGGGCTCCAACTAGTTGCAAAGGAATAAAGGTAACTTTCAAAAATATTACTAACATAGAAGATTGAGATAAAAAATTGAAGGAGTACAGGTGAAAGAGAAAATTAGTTAAGAAAATAGGAGCTAAGAAATAAGACGTAGAGAAACATACTCTGAACCTGTCTGTTTCAAGAATGAGATGGCAGATCTGGCCCTTAAGTCTCCTATCATCCAAAGCAAAAGAGATAGTAAGCTCACTTGCACATTCAGTAATGTCCTTAAGATAAGAACAAAGTGGTTAAAGCGGTTGTTTCCCAAAAACTTATTGTAGATCTTATAAAATGATCCTTCACTCTTAATTTCATCCCCCACAATAGAATCTTGTGTTTCATGTGGCTTTCTTAGAGTGTACCTTATGGTCCCAAAGCAGAATTAAGTAAAGACCATTCTGTCAAGATTCAGGAGTACTCCCCAAGATGAACCAAGAGCTTGAGAATGGCTGGTCAGGATATTATTGACATCCCAGTCAACTTCACGGGAGGCTGGAAGGAGGGTTGGTAGGTTAGTCTGTTATCCTGAGCAATTGAGCTCTTCCCTGAACTAGTCCCCTTAAAGCAAAACAAGTTCTCTTAACGGCACTTGTCCTCAGTACAAGGCAGTTTAGCACCTGTCTGGATGTGGGAGCATGTTCATTCGGAGGTCTCATGCCCCACCCCAAATGGCTTATCAGAGTGCGCTGTCCTACCTCAGTTTCTGAGAGAAATTTTGATCAACGGCATTTTCTCTAATGCATTATATTTCCACTACTGTTTTAGTACATTGAGACTAGATTTTCCAGTTCTCCCATTAATCTAACTCTGAATTCAGTCTAGATAGAAAACTTTTTGATTGCCCTGTTCCTTTAACAGGTAACATTCAGGATATTATGTCCATCAAGCCATCTTTCATGACATTTATTTCCTATAACCAGACTTATATTAATAATTAAGATTGCATTTAGTTGGAAGCTGTCGTTTGGACAACTAAGTAGAATTTTCAGTTAACCACCCCCTTCACCACTGATGCAAANTTTTCAGTTAACCACCCCCTTCACCGCTGATGCAAATTTACTGCACCGCTTGTACACTTGTCAGTTTTGAAAAGTTCAACCCCTTATGCTTTTTCTTTTTTTAAAGATTTTATTTATTTATTTATTTATTTGACAGAAAGAGAGAGATTACAAGTAGGCAGAGAGGCAAGCAGAGAGAGGAGGAAGCAGGCTCCCAGCGGAGGAGAGAGCCCGATGTGGGGCTCGATCCCAGGACCCCTGAGATCATGACCTGAGCCGAAGGCAGAGGCTTTAACCCACTGAGCCACCCAGGCGCCCCAACCCCTTATGCTTTCATCTGATATATTTTCCATTAATAATAATTCTTAATGGAAAATGAAGCATAAGTTTTATAGCTCACTGAATGCTTGCCGTTATTTAAGCTATAGTTCACTATAGTTCACTGATTATTGAATAAACCTTAGAAAGAGGTGTATTTATTTTTTTGACAGAGTGAGACACAGAGAGGGACCACAAGCAGGGGGAGTAAGAGAGGGAGAAGCAGGCTTCTTGCCGAGCAGGGAGTCCGATGCGGGGCTCGATCCCAGGACCCCAGGATCGTGACCTGAGCCAAAGGCAGATGCTAAATGACTGAGCCACCCAGGCGCCCCCAAGAAGCATATTTTTAAAATAGCTTTTGAACTAACCTGTAGAAAGATAAAAGTTTTTGCTATTAATCTCCTTTGTGTCTAACAGAATATGTTTATTTACACATAAAGAACTAAATCTCTCTGACACCCTAAAATTTGAAACCTTAAAAGTAGACTTCTGTTTGTACAGTATTAATACCTGCTCTTTTCCAGGAAGCTTATTAATAGGCTTATACTTCAAAATAATAAACTGCCCCCCTGCTACGTATACATCAGGGATTACTGTGGTAGCATTTCTGTTTTCTTTAATAGAGTTTAGAAATCCTTGAAACTGAAGACTAGAAAATGCTGTGGTATCCCAATAGAATCCATGGTGTGACATTTTTATTCTGACCTGAAGTAAATTTCCATATGTTACATAAAGATTCAGTGAAACAATATTTCTTCTCTGTTAAATCAACATTGTCATTGCTGCAAAAATATATCTAACCAGTTCTTTTATTTTTTATGACTGTTGTTAATTTTTTGGCTCTTTTTAAAAATAGAAAAATATTTTTATCAAACTTGATATGATTTATAAACAATGATCTCTGAAATACTGAATAATGTATTTTTATAAATAAAACTGTCATAAATTTAGAAATCAGTTTTGTTAAGTGAGAAAATACCACAGATGTTGAAGTGTACCTTTTTTTGGTAAAAAAATTTCTTTTCCAAATTTAGGCAAACTACTTTGACTTTAGAAAAATCTGCACAACAAGAATTTTCAGAAGTGATATTGGCAAGATGTCAAAGTCGGAAGCCCTGGATCCTGCTTGCCTCACAAACATACCAATTCAGCAACCATTCATGAACAGATTCATTTTATGTAAATCTAGAGACTAATTGTAAAGCTCTTGCACCCTAAGTGAATAGGATACCAGCCTCACCAAAGCCAATTCAGGACCCCTTTTCACCAGAGGCCCTGCTCCCAGCACAGTGCCATACAATCAGGAGGAGAACCCCTAACTCCCAGCTTCTCCTCGGGAAGGGAGAGTTTGGTTTATGCATCCAGCACCCTGGAATTTCCCAGAGAGCTCCCGGAGGACTGGTTGCTGTCTTGTAAGTCTTAGAACCCTGATGAGTCTGGCATGATCTAGCCACCTGAGGGATAATGGAAACAACAGCTTTGGCTGTAGATGTCCTAGATCTTCCCTCCTGCTAAGCACAAAGTGAACAGATGTCAGTCTTGGAGCTGTGATGGGTCTGGTGCTATCTAACCACCTCAGGGAGAATAGGGACTGTGGTTTGGACCAGTAGATACAATAGCTTCCCCACCCCTGACTTAGCACAGAGCAAACACAAAACCACAGCTTCCTGCTTCTCCCTGTGGAGGGAAAGAGTTGACAGGGCCTCCCTTCCACATTCTGGGCAGGGTTAATAGGTAGGAGTCTTCTCTTATACGAGGCCAGTCCATGAAGACTGGTGCAGGTGCCTACTTTGTCCAATGTACAGACATCAACACAGACAAAGAAATGATGAATCAGGCAAAGGTGTTCCAAACAAAGAAAGAAAATAAATTTCTAGAAACTGACGCTAATGAAATGGATGGAGTTATAGGATTTACCTGAAAGAATTCAAAATAACTGTCATAAAGATGCTTTCTGAGGTCAAGAGACAAATGTATGAACAAAGTGGGAATTTCAGCAAAAACACAAGCAGTATTTAAAAAGTACCAAGTAGAAACCATGGAGATGAAGAACACAATAACTGCACTGAAAAATTCACTCGAGGGGCTTAATAGCAGACTAGATCAAAGAGAAGAGTCTGTGAACTTGAAAACAAGTCATTGAAATAATTCAGTCAGAGGAACAAAAAAGAAAAAGAATGAGAGTGAAGAAAACTTAAGGAACTAATGGGACCTCATCAAACAGAGTACTGTATGCATAATGGAAGTCCCAGAGGAGAAGAAAGGGAGAGAGAAAGGATCAGAAAGCTTATGCAAAGAAAGAATGAATGCAGAGAAATCCACACTGAGACCCATAATTAAACTGTCAAAAGTCAAGGACAAAGAGAATTTTGAAAGCAATAAGTAAAAAGCAACTTGACATGTACAAGAGAACCCTCATCAGACTATCAGTGGATTTTTCAATGGAAACCTTGCAGGCCAGAAGAGGGTACAATGATGTATTCAGAGTGTTGAAAGAAAGGAAAAAAAAACGCCAACCAAGACTACTGTACTTGACAAAATTGTCCATCATAAAGGAAGGAGAAATAGACTTTCCCACACAAACAAAAGCTCAGGGAGTTCATTACCACTAGCCCTGCCTTAGGAGAAATGCTAAAGAGAATTCTTCAAGTTGAAAGGATGCTAGATAACAACATAATAGCATAAGAAAGTATGAAATTTTGGTAAAGGTAAATACATAGACAAATACAGAATATTGTACTACCATAATCGTAGTGGGTAAATCAGCTTTAATTCTAGTATAAAAGTTAAAAGACAAAAGTATTAAAAGTAAATATACCTTAAAATCTGTTAAAAGATGCACCATATGAATGAATGTATAGGTGACAACAGCTACACAGTATTGGAGGAGAAGTTGAAGTGTAGAGTTTTTATATGCAATTGAACTTAATTTGTTAAAATAGACTGTTGCAGGGGTGCCTGGCTTGCTTAGTTGGAAGAACGTGTGACTCGTGACCTGAAGGTTGCAAGTTCAATCCCCATGTTAGTTGTAGAGATAACTTAAAAATAAAATTTCTTTTTTAAAAAAATAGAATGTTATAACTATAAAATATTTATATAAGCTCCAAGGTAACTCCCCATATGTGCACACAAAATTCCTATCGTAGTTATATAATAGAAAAAAAAGTTAAAGCATACTGAAGCAATATGTAGAGCTATAGATAGATAGACATATATAGATATGTAGAGAGACATAGAGACATATATATCCATATCTGTGTGTGTGTATGTATACACAAAAGAAAAAAGAGGTAAAAAAAGACAAGAGGAGTACAAAACTAATTGGAAACAACCGTGCAGCAATACTAAATTCNGACATATATATCCATATCTGTGTGTGTGTATGTATACACAAAAGAAAAAAGAGGTAAAAAAAAGACAAGAAGAGTACAAAACTAATTGGAAACAACCGTGCAGCAATACTAAATTCTCCCTATCATTAATTAAATGTAAATGGATTGAATTCCCTATCGAAAGGCATAGAGTGGCTGAATGGATTAAAAAAAATAAAGACCCAACAATCTGTGTATAAGAAACTTATTTTGGATTTAAGGACACACATATTTTAAAAGTNTGTAAATGGATTGAATTCCCTATCGAAAGGCATAGAGTGGCTGAATGGATTAAAAAAAATAATAAGACCCAACAATCTACTGTGTATAAGAAACTTATTTTGGATTTAAGGATACACATATTCTAAAAGAGAATAAAAAGATATTTTATGTAAACAGTAATGAAAAGAGTACATAGGTGGCTATACCTACATTAGAAAAAAAAGACTTCAAGTCAAAACATGAGATAAAGCACATCATAATGTTAAGAAAAATTATACTGTGAATCATTATAAACCAACAAACTGGATAACTTAGAGGACATGGATAAATTTGTAGAAACATACAACCTATCAAACTACATCATGAAGAAGTAGACAGTCTGAACAGATTTACAACCAGTATGGATATTGAATCAGTAATCCAAAAGCTCCTAACAGAACACCAGGACAAGATGATTTCACTGGTGAATTCTACAACATTTTTTTAAAAGTTTTTATTTTTATTATTTGAGAGTTAGAGAGAGATCTCAGGTAGGCAGAGAGACAGGCAGAGAGAGAGGAGGAAGCAGGCTCCCTGCTGAGCAGGGAGCCAGATGCANGAGAGACAGGCAGAGAGAGGAGGAAGCAGGCTCCCTGCTGAGCAGGGAGCCAGATGCAGGGCTCTATCCCAGGACCCTGAGATTATGACCTGAGCCAAAGGCAGAGGCTTTAACCCACTGAGCCACCCAGGCGCCCCCCTACAACATTTAAAGAAGAATGAACACAAATCCTTCTCAAACTCTTCCAAGAACCTGAAGACTAGGGAGGGAATACTTCCAAACTGATTTTATGAAGCCAGCGTCACGCTGGTACCAAAGCCAGATGAAGATGCCACAAGAAAAGGAAACTACATGCCAAGACTTCTAATGAATATAGATGCAAAAGTCATCAACTAAATACTAACAAGCCAAATCCAGCAGCATGGAAATAAATCCACACATATACTGTGAACTGGTCTTTGACAGAGGGGCCAAGAATACACGGTGGGGCAAAGATAGTGTCTTTAACAGATGGTGCCGAAAAAACCGGATATCCACAAGCAAAAGATTGAAATTGGACCCTTTTCTTATACCATACACAGAAATCTGCTCAAAACAGATTAAATACTTAAAACCTCAAATTATAAAACACTTAGAAGAAAAAAGAAGGGAAAAGTTTCATCACATTGGCCTTGGCAATGATTTCATGAATGTGACACTAAAAGCACAAAAATAAAAAATAAAGAAGTGGGACTACATTGAACTAAAAAGTTTCTCCATAACGAAACAATCAACAGAGTGAAAAGACAACCTCTGGAATGGGAGAAAATATTTGCAAGCCCTGTAACTGGTAAGAGGTTAATCTTCAGAATATAGGAGATGGCTAGTTTATGTGTCCACTTGACTGGGCTCAAGGATGCCCAGATATCTGGTAAAACATTTCTGGGTATGTTTGTGAAGGTGTTTCTGGAAGAGCTAAGTAATTGAATCAGTAGACGAGTAAAGAAGATCCACCTTCACCAAAGTGGGCAGGCATCATCCAATCCATAGAGGGCCTGAACAGAGCAAAAAGGTGGAGGAATGGTGAATTCTCTCTCTTTTGAGCTGGGACATCTATTTTCTCCTGCCTTTGGATGTCAGATCTCATGGTTCTTGGGCCATGAGACTCTAAGCCTTATACCATAGGTTCCCCTGGTTCTCCAGCCTTTGAACTTCTACTGAATTATACCACTGGCTTTACTGGTTCTCCAGATTGCAGATGACAGGTTGTAGGACTTCTCAGCCTCCGTTATCATGTGAGCCAATTCCTATAATGAATGAATGTGTGTGTGTATATGTATACAGACACACACACCTTTATATATATATATATATATATGTAATTGATACTTTTTCTGGAGAATTCTGACTGATACAACATATAAGGAAGTCCTACAACTCAATAGTTAAAAAATAAAACAGACCACCAACAACAACCTAATAATCTGATTAGAAAATACATTTGGGACTTGAAGACATTTTTCCAAACAAGACATAAAAATCACCAATAGGTTTATGAAAAAAATGCCTGTCAGTCATCATTAGGGAAAAACAAATGAAAATCACAATGAGGTACCACCCTATGGCTTTCAGAGTGGCTATTATCACAAAACAAAAGACAAATGTTGGTGAGAATTTGGAGAAATTGGATTTGCATACTTTTGGTGGGAATGCCAAATAGTGCAGCTGCTTTGGAAAACAGAATGGTTCCTCAAAAAATTTTCAATAAAAGTACCATATGATCCAGCAACCCCACCTTTGAGTATCCAAAAGAATTGAAATGAGGATCTCAAAGAATTATTAGCCCTGCTCTGTTCATTGCAGCACTATTCACAATAGCCAGGATATGGAAAGAGCATAAACTTGGCCATGAACAGATGAATGAGTAAAGTGTGGTCTATACGTGCAATGGGATACTATTCAGCTTTAAAGAAGGGAATTCCACAATATACGGTAACATGGATGAATCCCAAGAACATTATACTAAGTGAATTAAGTCAGTTACAGAAAGATAAGTACTGTCCAACTTCACTAATAGGATGTATCTAAAATAGTCAAGTTGATAGGATCAAAGAGTGGAATGGTGGTTGTCAGGGATTGGGGATTTACTGATCCCAAGCATAAAGTTTGTTAAGCAAGATGAACAAGCTCCAAAGATCTGCTGTACAACATTGTACCTATAATCAACAATAATGTACTTTTAAATTTTTGTCGAAAGCATAGATCTTACCAGTATTTTGGAATGAATCAAGGATCTCTTACTCTGGCAATCTCTATTTCATATCCCTGAATGGACATGGTCTGTTTTTGTCTATATGGTTGGTGTGCTTGGTGTACTTGGTTTGTGTGTGTGTATCTGGATGTAATATGAATGTTTCAATAAGGTCCCTGCCTCTCCACACCCACCTTCTCTTCCATCTTTGTCCCCTAAGATCAGAATGATTTAAGGGACGGTCATTATTTTCCCACACCTTTCATAAAGGAAGTGTCTTTACATAGCTTAGGTGTCCACTAAACATTTTCCTCAAGTAAAGATATATGATCCCCTTGTATTAGATTTATAATTTCATATAATTAATAGAGGGAAAAGAGAAACATAAAATCATTTTTGAAAGCAGGGTGGGCATAGGATGAGTGCACATCAGGCCCTTGGAAATAAACAGCCTATGGGAGGAGGGGCCGGTGGTAACCGGAGCACTGACGGGAGCTGTGGATTCCACCAGCGATGCGCTGTCTGTGAGACCTAGATGAGTCCCTGGGCCCCTGTGTGTTTCCTCATCTGGGAAATGAGGGGGCTGAGTGAGTGACCTTTGAGATTCCTTCCACTTCCTATGGTTCTGTGCTTTAAGGACTTTTAAATAACAGAGTACTTGAATTGCCAAACCTTAAGCCTTAGCCTTTTTTTCTTTGCTCCGTTGTGCCTTCACTGCATCATTGTGATGTAAACGTGAGTCTTTCAGAATTTTTTCCAATGGGAGTTTGAGCTGGATGACTTTGGGTCATGTGATAGACTGCCTAACCTCATTTTAGGCGGCTTCCTTGGATCATCATATGTTTAGGAGAAAAGCAGGCTAGTCTCTTCAGAACAAAAGAGCTTATTCTACATCACTATTATGTTGGTCCGATCAGTTATTCCCTCAATTTTTCAGCCCGATTAAGTGGAGTAATTTCATTTTTTATATTTTTCCACCAGCCTCTCTCTTATTCTCAAACAAACGTGTGTTTTTTAGAACAACAGCAAAGTAAATTCTCTGGCCAAGTTGCACAGTATAAGCTCTTATCCTGTTTCCCTTTATGCTCCACACGGACCTCCCAAGTGTGGTTTCTTTCCCAATGTTAATAGCACTCTCTTGGATTCTCGGTGTTAACCTACCTCTTTTCCACCCTGAACACCAGATCTCTCCTCCTGCGGTTAGCATTTTAAAGGCTTTGAGGAATGTATCCTCAGGCAAAACACAAGGCTTCCAAAACATTGTCCAACTATCTACACATATTCTAGTTTTTCAAGCAGAAAACAAATGTGTATGCAAAGAAATTCAGATAGTGGAAGAAGTCAGTCTTTTTCACACTCCAGACCGAGTCCTTCTTCCCAGAAGTAATACTTTTGAGTTTTCTGCCACAATTAATATTTTTCAAATAAACCATATATTATCTTTGGTTTGAGTGACGTTCTCTAAATGAAAATTACTGGCTTGTTGCTTTTAAGCTGCATACTGAAATTGATGTATTATTCTTTAACACCTTTGCATGCTCTACTTTAAGATGAAAAATAGATAAAAATCAAAATTACATTAGAGATTAAAAGGGATTAAAGGGGCACCAAACTGATAGCAAAGACTTGGTTTGGTTACAGGCTCCACCCTGTAGATCAAATAATCTGTAAGAGCCATCCTCTCTAAATTCTGAAATCCTGTGACTTTCGATACCTGTATCTATATATACATGACCAGATCTTCCATGATTACAATCACAAATGTGTGTGATTCTTCTGTTGATGAAAGGGAAGAAGGAAACTAACAGTTTCTGAGAGGCTGGTATATATACCCCAGATCTGGTGTTAATGATAGATAACTACCTCATTTCTTGTTCAAGGAGCTTTAGGAGATAAGCTTGTTTCACGTGTGGTAAAGTGGAGCATCTTAAGGATAATTTGTAATGTTAAAAAAAAAAAGTAAAATTCAGATGAGCATGTATGGCACGATCCCATTGATTAAAAAAAAGAAAGAAGGGCGCCTGGGTGGCTCAGTGGGTTAAAGCCGCTGCCTTGGGCTCAGGTCATGATCCCAGGGGCCTGGGATCGAGGCCCGAATCTGGCTCTCTGCTCAGCAGGGAGCCTGCTTCCTCCTCTCTCCTCTCTGCCTGCCTCTCTGCCTACTTGTAATCTCTCTCTCTGTGTCAAATGAAGAAAGAAAGAAAGAGAGAGAGAGAGAGAGAGAGAGAGAGAGAAAGAAAGAAAGAAAGAAAGAAAGAAGAAAGAAAAGAAAGAAAGAAAGAAAGAAAAGTAAAGTCCTGTATATGCCTAGATAAATTCTGGAAAGTTCCACAAGAGAATGTTGGCCATGGTTAACTCTGGTAAATGTTACTCAGGGTTAAGAATAAAGAGAAAGATTTTTACTTTCATTTTATATCTTTTTGTACTTTAAAAAAAAAAACCAAGTGCAGATATTAACCTAGTTCTTATATCCCCTTTAGGAGAAAGGAAATAAGAGGAGACTGAACAGCCAAGAGAATCAGTATTTGTAGTGCAACTTACTTTATTGCTTTCTTCATGTGAAGGACATGATATTTTAAGTAAAAGGAAAGATAGTTGCCTAAGTATAGATAAATGCCTAAGGTTGTTTTTTTGTTGTTTTTTGCGGGGGATTTTGGGGGGAGCCAGACGGGAGATCCTTACTTGTCTTTGTTCTGCTATTGAAATCTAACTTTCAGTTTTTTGGCAGATGTGGCTCAGAGATATGCTATTGGAATCTAACTTTCAGTTTTTTGGCAGATGTGGCTCAGAGATAGATGGATGTGGGGTGAGATAAAGACCTGCATGTATATAGTATGATGGGATCACAGGATTTAGTTCTGATTGCACGGAGTCAGATTTCTTCATTTCTTTATTCTTCTGTACTTTGGTGTATAAAGTGTGTTTGCATTTGAATAAAATGCCTCAAGTATAGGACAAAATTCTGAAACTCTACATGGTATTCATATCCTAAGACAACTCTACACCTCAAAGATACTCATCCAAATATAGAGTTGGCTGAAAGATGTGGACTGTGATGTTGACAGGTTTGGGTTTAAATAAAATGGCATCCCACCCTTAGTCTCAGGCAAGAGAGGCTTTCTGCCCTGGGCGCTGGGCTTCAGAGGATCCTGTGAAGACACACACACACACACACACACACACACACACACACTCACACACACTCTCTCTCTCTCTCTCTCTCTCTCTCTCTCCACTAAAGGACACATGGGTCCCTCTTAGGATCTGGTGCTCAGCCCTGACAGGTATAGCCTACAGCCCTAAACATCTGCTTCAGTGACTAACACAGTTCAGGTGCAATAGAACACAAATTCTGTGAAAATCTTGATTATAACCACATACCAAGTGATTTTACTAAAATGAATGTAATTATATAGCGTTTATGAATTATGTATGTCTTTATTACTCATCCAATACAGTTCATCAACAGAATACCCAGACATAAGAAATAATAAGGAAATTCTGTTGTCTTTCATATTTTGCTCATGTAAAAAACCACAACTTTCTCTGATTTTTCAGCTTGGGTGTTGTATTAGTCAGCGTGGGCCTCCATAACAAGATGCCACAGACCGGGCGGCTTAAACAACAGACGTTTATTTTCTCACAGTTCTGGAGGCTGGAGGTCCAAGATCCAGGGGCCACAAGGTTGTTTTCTGGTGAGTGTTTTCTGGGGTTAGGGCTTCAGTGCATGAATTTGAGGGGGGATGACACAATTCAGTCTCTAACAGGTGCTAGGAAGGTGTTTTTGTCAAGGCAGGTATACAGAATAGGCTTTATCCTGCAGTTTGCCAGCTCGACTTATAACGTTTACACATTTAGACATATGGCGGGTGACCCTCCATTTGTACTCTTGCCCCGGACCCCACAAAGATGAGGGGCAGGCCTCTCACAAAGAGTAAGTATATGCTGAATTTGTGGCTAAGAGTGGCGTCCATCAAACCTAGCTCAAGGGCTATTTACAGAAGGAATTTGTCAATGAGTGAGGCTGTCTTTCCGTGGAATAATCTGTAGTGTGAGGTGGGAAGCTCGTTGTCCCGGGACATGTGAAAGCAGAGGATGGTTGACCAAATGGCAGGAATGTTGAGAGGTATGCCTATGCCGAATCAGATGATCATTGAGCCCCTTCCCAATGTTAAAATCCTCCGAAATCTTCATTCTCTGGAAATATAGGCTGTCAGGTCTTCTTCCTTACTTCTATCTTCTAGAACAATACTAGCTTTCTAAATGCTGGAGTCAGAGAAATTTTCCTAGGGCACTTAGTTTCTTCTGAATGTTTTGCTTAATATCTATATAATCTTTTAAGCCACAAAAGCTGTTTTTGAGTGGTGTATGGTTTCAAAGACAGGAAGACTTTTTGGCATATTTCAGGTTAAGCAGTAAAACTGCTATTTAATGAGAAAGCAGAAACAAAATCCCAAACCAAAAATGCATTGCTTTCTGTAAGTGTAGTTCAGATAATTTCTACACAAGGTATTTGCTTCGTATAGAATCGCAATCATAAAGGGATATTACAACAGCTTTTACGTACTCTAGAAAATAGTTGATATACACCTATATGGAGAACTTGAAAGTTTTATTTACCAAGATCTAACTATGAAAAAGCTGGAGTTATTGATGGTCCTTCTTACCCAGAGTTTTCCTTCGCTAATGAAACTGTCTACATTTTTATAGGAAAGGGAACAAATGTCTTGAACTGAGAATAGTAAAGTAGGAAAAGACCTCAGTGGTGGGTCAGTAGAGGAATAGACTCAGAGGAGATCGACAACTTGCCTAAGGTTACACAGCTAGTTCCTAGTAAAACCAGGGTGAGACCAAAGTCTCCTGCTTCCAGTACAGTATTTGTTTCCATGTGCTCTGGGGTGGTGCTGGTTTACTAAACCATTTAGAAGCTGGACTCCTAATAATGAGGGTCTAAAACACATTGGGTAGAACAATGTTCTTGTTTACAAACAAAACAAAACAAAATTTACCTAACGACGTATCTGATGTTGTGATGATACTTTCTGTGCCTGAGCTCTATTATTCTGGGTGCTGAAATCACACAAATAGTCTGGAATTTCCAAACTAGAAGGCCCTCAGTGGAGGCCATCATGTTCTCTCTCTTTCTCTCTCTCTCAGTGGATGACATTCAAATCCTGCCATCCTTCTTTCTGTCACTGTTTATCCTTTCTTTTTAAAAACAAAACCAAACACAAAACCTGTAGATATTTAGAGTCTTTTTCAATAAGATATTTTAATACACTGCAGCATGTAAGTCAGAAAAATCCTTTCTGAGGTTCAGAGGGCTCCAGAGGAAACTCCCATAAGGCACTTGAATATGTAGCAAAAGAATATAGGAAGAGTAGAAAAAAGTGGAAAAAAGAGATGGAAACCATAAAAGGTAACTTCACTTGCTAAACACAGACCATGCAAGGAACTGAAACACGAAGGAAAAGGCACCAAAACTGGAACTTGGGTCACATCCACTGAGAAGAGGAGTGAGAGAGGGCAGGACTGAAGGCTCGTGGTGTTAACAGAAGAAAGCCCAAAACAGGAAATGAAAGTCAAATGACAAAAGACAAAGGGAAATCAAGAATTCTTTATAGAAGGAACTAGAGGACTAAAAAGGAAAATATTACCTTATTAGGTGTTGGGGAGGGAAGTCCATACCACTCAGCCCAGTCAGCACACACACAGATTCTGAGGGAGTCCATGCCCTCCCTGTCTCCCAAGGGGCCTCGCAGCCCTGCATGTGTTACTCATGGGGAATTATCTCCAAAAGCCCCAATTTCCTGAACAGTGGCTTCCTAAAAGGGTAAGTCAGATAATGTCGATAAAGCATTTAGCATAATGCCTGGTGGGTAATAAATGCTGGATACGTGGTTGCTGTTATTAATGTCATTATTATGACATTGTGAACTTGTTGACCCAAGTTTTTATTCTTTCCTTATGCTAATAATTATTTATTACAGATATAGGATGGTAGTTCTATGACCTTCAAATACACAGGTAACTACCGTTCCAGTAGATGAGGCCATCGTTTATAATAATCTGTTTTTGTCAACATCCTTGATGATGGATGGGTCCTTAGTTAGAAATTTTATGGTCTCAAACAAAAAGAATAGAATACAGTCAGCTTAAGCAGTTTTCCCAAATGACACAGTAAGTCAGTGACTTAGCTGAATACGAGATCTGAACCTCAGAGTTCTGTACCCTAGCTAGGATGTCCCACTAGGAATAAATAGCCAATTAGTTATTATACATTCTTATTTATAAGCTGCATCATGAAGCATCATCTAAGCAATGGTTTAGACTGATTTAATTACAGAAAATCTACATTTTCCATGTGGTATTAAATATTTCTTGAAAGGAATACCTAAAGCACCATTTATATTTGCAAAGTAGGGATGGCAAACATTGAAGAGATGGAAGTATGTACTGTTTAAGTTATATTCATATTACTGCAAAACAAATCATTCACAGGTTGATGTCTGATTAGAGAACCTCCTGATCTTATGTTCTTGTCACTTGAAAGATTTCCGTTTTATTTTTTTGGCCTTATTTTCTATCCCTCTTCAAGACTAATATACTAGTGATATTAATATTAATAACCAGTATTTTTTCCTGAATTTTCCCCACATCCTCCCTACCTGTCAGGTCTCTAGTTTTTAGTTCTAAGTCGTTACATGGAAGAAAGATGTAAATTAATAGAGACTACAGAGTGAGCATTTATTCATCCCAAGTACTATAGTAAGGACCAGAAAGGCCATAGAGGCTGTAAACATCTAGATGAGGGGTCCGGATTTAGGGTTTAGACCTCAGAGAATTCCCAAAAAATTGGGGAGATTGGCATTTTAATTTTGCCAAATAAGAACATTTAAACAACTACTACGACCATATATTAACAACATTCTTTACTGAAGGAAAGACCATGTGAACCTTATGAAAAACCTACTAGTAGGACACCTGGGTGGCTAAGTCGACTGAACGCTCGACTCTTGATTTTGGCTCGTGTCATGACCTCAGGGTTGTGAGTTGGAGCCCAGAATCACACTCCACACTGGACATGCAACGTACTTAAGATTCTCTCTCCCTCTCCCCCTCCCCCACTACACCACCCCTCCTCTGTTGCGGGTACACACACTCTCTCTCTCTAAAGAAAGAAAAGGAAAAAAACCTACCATGAAGGGACAGAAATATCAGTGTAAAGGCAATTAAGAAGTGAGAATGAACTGTCTCATATGCTTGTGTGTGTGTTTTCTAAATTTTAAAGTTTTTTCTCATTTTGCTGGAGATCAGTGGAAAAAACTGGCCTAATTCATGGACTGATCTTTGAGAGCTTTTCCAGAGACTTCCAAAGAATCCTTTTGGGGGCCAGATAAATGCAAAATACAGAAATAACCCAGTGACTCTTATTGGAGGGTGTTACTCTATTCCAGGCTCTGTGCTGAGCACGTGGCTTGCCTGAAGGATGAGGACCTCCTAGTGATGTTTGAGGAGAGGAAACTGCCCCTGCTTTTTTCTGGTTGTCCTCGCCATGAAAGCCACTAGGACCCGAGAGATCTCACTGGTGAGCCACTCTTTCCAAAAACATGATCATCATATGAACATTTGAAACTATAACATAACAATAGCTTGACTAGCCCTTTGGAGGCAGCAGAATCTAGCCACAACTGGGATACAATGTTCTTCTTTCACAAAGGGACAGAAAGTTGCCAGGTTTTTTGCCACAAGCTTTCTGTGCTGTGACAAAGCCCTGCTTTGACCAGTGTACTGGTCCTGGTCTGAGACCAAACAGCCAGCCAGTGATGACAAATCAAAAAGAGCCCCAGAGTCTAAATCAAGACACATGGCAAGTGACCACCCTGAGTCACTCAGGCCCATTTGTTACATACTTTATTTCTGGATAATTTTAGTAGGGACTGAAAGTGTTTCATTTGCTGGTTCTTCTCTCCAAATGAGAGTACAAAGAAAGGAACTAAGTCATGTGGTTTTGTTTAACTTACCAGGAAGGTTGCAGCTAGTAGAGATGATGTGATTCCTCAGTTTTGTAAAACCCATGGCTAATTGGTTGGGATGATCTATTTCTCTGAATCACCTAAACCAGCAGTAAGATAGTGCCTCACTATCTATTGCATAAGAAAATCTTGCTCCCAGGAATGCACACTATCGTCCTAAGATCTTGGTTGCCATTCAAGGTGACAAAACACAAGGAAATGAGAATGGTGATGTGGGATAGAATGTAGAGAATGTAGGAGAAAGTTTGTTTGCCTTATCTAAGCTTATTTCCTCTTTAAGATTTGAGTTAATTCTATAAATGTTCATAATTTGCATTGTAAATATACTTCATCTTAGCAAACGTATTATTATCCTCATCCTTAAAAATGACTTCTGTGAGTACACGTAATCTAGATTTTTCACCATCCTCTGGTCCTCCTACCACTCCAAACCCATATCCTGTTGTCCTCCTTTCAAGTGCCCCTCCTCAGCCTTTCCTTTGTTCTTGCAAAATGCCAGGATCATTCTTACCCGAGAGCCTTTGCGTTTGCTGTTTCTTCTATCTGCAGTGGTCTCCCTGTCATCCTGCCATAGCTGGCTGTTTCTTGTCACTTAGGCCTCTGTTCAAATACCATTTCTTGGAGAAGCCTTCTCTGACCACCTTGGCTGGAGTAACCCATTCTATTAGTCCCTCTCTAATACTTTATTATCTTTATAGCACTTGTAAGTATTGACAGTATTGCTCACTTATTTGTTAATTTATCATTTGCCTTCTGGAGCATGAACGCCCTATGAAAGCAGGGACTTTGTCATGTTTGTTCCTACAGTCCAGCACTAGAATAATATCTGGCACACAACAGCACTCAGTAAATGTTTGTTGAATGGATGAATGAAAGGATGGAAGAATTCACTAGCGTTTTCATATTTTTTCACCTGTACCCCTGAAAGTTCACATCTAAATGGTACAAAGAGTAATCCAGATTCATTAATTCTCTTGATTATTTTATCAGTAAAGGTAGGCCAAATGATTCATGATGTATGTTATCTGGCTTCACTGTCTGTAATTGATCATATCACTGAACATTTGCCAAATCCCCTCTTCACTTAAGTTCTATAGCTCAGTCTAAGAGAGCAATTAGATAAGAGTAAAAATAAAATTTTAATATCAAAGGGACAAGTTAGATACAGTAATTTAGGGTACCCAAATACTTCTTAAATATCTAATTTAATCCGATAGCTAATGTGATCATTTTTTGTAGAAAAAAAACCCCACTAAAAGCAAGAGACCTTTTGTTTGCATTTTAAAAATATTGATCTGGAAATTTTAACTAATGCAATAAGATAAGAAAAAGAAAGAAATGATATAACTATTTTAGAGAGAACATTGCCTTTACAAATAATGATTATCTACCAAGAAAACTCAAGATAATTTTTTTAAAGGACTAATAGTGAAGTTCAGTAAAGTAGAGTTATAAAATAAGCACATAAAAAGTGTTAGATTTTGTTACAGAGAAGCAGTAGCTCTTTAAGAAACACAAAGTAAAAAATAGGGGCACCTGGGTGGCTCAGTCAGTTAAGTGTCCAACTCTTGATTTCAGCTCAGATCATGATCTCAGGGTCATGATATAGATCCCTGCATCAGGCTCCACACTCAGCAGGGAGTCTGCTTGAGATTCTCTCCCCCTCTCCCTCTGCTCCTCCCCTGTCTTGTATGTGTGTGTGCTCTTGTTCTCGCTCCTCTCTCAAATAAATAAATAAATAAATAAATAAATAAATAAATAAATAAATAAATAAATAAATAAAATCTTAAGAAAAAGCTAAAGAATGTTATGGATGTTACTATACCAGCTACAGTTTTGTTTTTCTTTTCCTAGTGTCCAAAAATGGTTTTAATCTTAGACTGTAGAATAGGACTACAGATTTTAACATAGTACTGTGTTTTTCTATGAAAACACATAACTTATCACTTGTTCATTCGCTAACATTTATACTCATCCTCTGTGTGTAGTTCTGTACAAGAACCATGTAGAAAACAAAGGGAAAGGAGGAAACATGGTCCCTTCTCTTGAAGGGTTTATAATCATGATGGAAAGAAATAATATACAAACATGAAACCATTAGAAAATTGTTTCTGGTAATATTTGTTTAGTAAATACTTATTCAGCAACCATAATGAGAAAGCCCCTTTGCAAGCTGTATGTGGGGCAATGGGTAGACTCATCATAAATGTAATTAGAATCAGTCCTCGATGTCTTTGCAAGCTGTTAGGGAGAATAAGGCACACATGTTTATAATGATAAAGCAAGTGAGCTATAACTTAGAAGACAAGAATTTGAGGGGCACCTAGGTGGCTCAGTCAGGTAAGGCTCCAATTCTTGGTTTCGGCTCAGGTCCTGACTACAGGGTCATGAGATTGAGCCCCGCATTGGGCTCTGTGCTTGGCACGGACTCAGCTTTAGACTCCGTCTCCCAGGCACCTGGGTGGCTCAGTGGGTTAAAGCCTCTGCCTTTGGCTCAGGTCATGATCTCAGGATCCTGGGATCGAGCCCCGCATAGGGCTCCCTGCTCAACAGGGAGCTTGCTTCCTCCTCTCTGCCTGCCTGTCTGCCTTCTTGTGATCTCTCTTTCTGTGTCAAAAGATAAATAAAATCTTTTAAAAAAAGAAAAAAAAAGCACTCCCTTGGCCACTCCCAATCTCCATGCTCACTGGCACATGCTGTCTCTCTCTCAAATAAATCTTAGGGCACTTGGGTGTCTCAGTTAGCTAAGCTTATGACTTGGTTTTGGCTCAGGTCATGATCTCAGGGTCATGAGATCAGGCCCTGAGTTGGGCTCCCCACTTGTCATGGAGTCTGCTTGAGATTCTCTCTCTCCTTCTGCCTTTCCTCCACTCATGCTCGCTCTCTTTCCTCTCTCTAAAATAAATAAAATCTTTTAAAAATTCTTTAAAAAATAAGAAGTGAAGAACTTGAGAGAATAGTGGTGGACCAGATGGCATGCCACTTGGAGGGCACAACCTTGGGTAAATCAAGAAAGTGTGGAATCTGTTTGTGAACACCGAGTAATCCCATCTGAATGGAAGACAGATATACCTGAAAGGGAACTGGGTGGTAAGACCGGAAGGAAAGATTAGAGCGAGGTCAGGTCGCAGAATGGGAGTCTTGAATTCCTGACTGCAGAATTGACATTATATTTGCTGAGCCTTCAAACATTTCAAAGCAAGGAAGCAGTGAGAGCTCTGTTGTAGGAGTATTTGTGTGATGGTGGCATCTGGGCTGAGCTAAAGCACAAGAGAGACAGAGGATGGAGGGTCTGCTAGTAAACTTTGGAAGATAAGGAAACAAAATTTTAATATAAAAAGACAAAAGACGGGCGCCTGGGTGGCTCAGTGGTTAAAGCCACTGCCTTCGGCTCAGGTCATGATCCCAGGGTCCTGGGATCGAGGCCCACATCGGGCTCTCTGCTCAGCAGGGAGCCTGCTTCCTCCTCTCTCCTCTCTCTCTGCCTGCCTCTCTGCCTACTTGTAATCTCTCTCTCTGTGTGTCAAATGAATAAATAAAAATCTTAAAAAAAAAAAAGACAAAAGACATGATTTAGGATAAGCAAATGCTCTTAAAAGTATCTATTTTAAGCCAATAGCTAACACAATAATTACTAGTAGAAAAAATAAAATACTAACGCAACAGGCCCATTCTTCCCATTTAAAAAACATTGATCTGAAAGTTCTAACCAGACCTAAACTCAACTGAAATAGACTTGAGAGACACTGCAGAGGTTTGAAGGGATTGAAGGACTTTGTACCCAGAACCTTGCCTAGCTTTTAGTAGTTATTCAAGAAACATTAAACGAAGGAATAATTTTCTGTCCTTCCCTTGTAATACAAGTTCTCTGGGATCAGATCTCCTTCTCCCTCGCCCCTCACCCCCTCTTATTTTCTCCACACTATATCCCCGGAGTCTGGCATTGGTAGGCATTCAATTAATGCCAGCTCATTATATATGTCACCTCAATGAATGTCACCTCATTAGATATGGGATTGATAGAAATGAAGGAGTGGACGATCATTCAGTTTGGGGTGTATTTCAATGTCAGCGGCACATTTTCTTTCACAAGTATTAATAGGGAAGTTGGGGGCCAGTTTGAAGACAAGATGATTTGTTCACTTTTAATGGCTGTATTTGAGAGACTAGAAGGATTATCTAGACAATGTGGTCCAGCAGACATTTGAAATATGAAAGAACTCTGTAGATACACTGAGCGGTGAAGATCTGGGAGCATCTGCACAGAGGTGTTAACTGAAAGAGGAGGAGTAGTTGAGATCACCAGGAAGGAGGTATAGACAAGGAAGAGACATTCAGTTGAGGACACATCTTAGGACACACCATGGTTTAAGTGAGGCATGAGAGGAGGCAGCAAAGGAGACAGATAGGAAGTTAGTCAGAGATGGGCAGCAAACTGTATTCCAATCAGTCTAAAGAAGAGGGAAGGAGATTTTTCAAGAAGATAGTTAACAGGCTTATCAAATTCCTTGGGAAGTTTGGTGAGGATAGAGTTCAAGAAAAGCTATTACATCTGGGTGTTAGTGGGAGCCTTTCAGAGAATGTGCATCTGTGTGGAGTGTGGGAAATAATATCAGATTAAATGGACAGGGTATGAGCTGTAGGTAATAGACATAGATTCCTCTCCTGAGAAATTTGCTGGAAACAGGCTGGAGGACAGGGAAAAAGATAAAGGTGTTTGACTGGTTTCTTTGTAGATGTTCCACCATTAGTGATTAATTTGCCCCAAATTTTCAAACTACACACCAGTCCAGTTTCGTGTCTGTCTGTTACATAGCATCCCACCATTGCCAATGGCCAGTCAACAGACAGAGTAGCAGCATGGACTGGATTCTGTGCAGGAAGATATTGATGTGTAAATCCAAGGAAAAACAAGAGACAGCATGTCAGGAGAAACTACATGTGAACCAGCAAGAAACCACACAACAAGCAGAGCCAGAGTAATTAACTTGGGTCACTGACATTATGGATCCCTGTTCTGTGCTAAGCACTGGGATCTGGTTAAAGGAGGATCTGGGGGTTTGACTAGGGTCTCTGCTTAATGGTGGGATAAATCTACTGATGGCTTCAAAGCTAGAATGATGAGGGACTGAACTAGCAGGAAGGGTCTTTGTCCTAAGTTGAATGTGAAGGTTGACTTTAATTAGAGTGGAGAAGAGAAGGCATCTTCCAGGCTGTGGGACACACCTGAAGACAACACAAGCATGAGGGCGGCCTTCCTGGGGCCAGAGAAATGCCCTCCTGACCATGTGGATGTGGAGGTCTTAGGGGTGAATGAGTTTACGAAGGTGTTCCTGAAAGCTGTTCGCTGACATGGAGGTAGCAACCTCTCCTTAAAGCTTGGATGAAAAGATTTTCTTCTGTTTGTTTTTTTGTTTCTCTCCCACTATTTCTCTGAGCTGGAAGCAGAAACATTTAAAATCAAGGGGGTAGGTCTAGGAAAAGGCCTCATGTCTAGGAGCAAAAATGACATAGTCTTAGGCGTGTCATTATAATCCTCTCAGCTGGCTTCCAGAGAAGGGATCCGTTAGGCAAGTGTTAGTGTCTATTCTTCAATCTTATCTAACAATTTACATCAAAGAATCAAGAGCACGTGGCACAGTTGTGCTAATAAGCACATGGAGATGGATACAAAGATTTCCTTTGGCCTCATGGTTTTGGCAGTTAGGGGCTCATGGCTCAGGTATGCAGGTGGCTGTGAATGAGATGAATGATACACTTTGTTAAAATCAGCCACTATTTCTGAGTATGGTGTAGATTCCCTTAGCAGAGACGGAAAGTAGGAAGAATTCTGGCTTTCAGTTACCGCATGGCACTGCCTGATTCCTTTACTGCAGTTTACTCTTTCCTTCTTTCTTTATGTGTACAACAAAATATATGGCAGTGGTCAACCATAGAATAAGGACTCCGCGCTCGCTCACCGTGTGTTAAAGGTTTCTCGGGGGGCCTCCGTGTTTTCAAAGGAAGCAGGACCAGAGAGAGGGCCTCACGTAAGCGACAAGGCCCATCCACACTCACAGTTAACCTTTCAGCCCTCCACCCTTCTCCACCCACTGCTGACCCTACTGACCTTGTGTTATCTTCTCCCCTAAATTGGCGCTTGAAGTTTACTTTAACTCAGTTTCACTTGGATACAGATGTTAATAGGAACAAACTCTATTTCTAGGCATGGAAACTTGAATTTTCCATGCAGTCCAGATCTAGAATGTAAGAGCCTGTGGGGGTGTATCAGGACACAGGTTTGCTCTGAGTGAAGCTTTCCCTCTTCTCTCAAAAGAAGGTGACTCTTGGATTAGCTCTGGCCACCTGATCAAGTCTGGAGTCTTTGGGTGTCATCCTCCCACCTACTTCGGGATTTATTCAGCTCAATAAACCCATAACGTGAACTCCGAGAGACTACCGAATTTCTCAAAACACCACTTTCTACCAGCCTCAAAGGGGAATAATGTTCCTCCCTTCTCGGGGTTGTTAGGAGAATCGTGAGCTAAGGTTTTTTTTGAAAGTGCCTGACACAGTGTTTCTCAAGAGTTTGCGTGTTTGTCAGCTTTCCTTGAGCTGCTGGAAGCCCCTTTTCTCCCGAAGAATGCTAGGGAGTGCAACTGCAGTGTGCCACATTGTCTTCGTGTCACGGGGAATACGATTCATGGGATGATTTCAGTTTATTGCATCTGCTGGTAACCCTGTGATGCCATCGCAAAACAGAAAGCACGTGCCTACTCGTAAGCCCACTGCACCTGCAAAAGAAATTGGATTCGACTCAGAAAATCAGACCGTCAAGCTAATTGCTCTGATCCAATAACACGGCCCTGCAGAGTGGCATCATCAGCCCTGAGACACAGAGGAGGAGGGAGGGCGAGGAAGGAGAGGCAGCATTCGGGGAGGCAGCTGCCCAGCTCTCCAGACACTCAAGCCAATGAAAAATTGATAAGGAGATGCTCTATAGCCAATGTCTAATACCACTGCTGGGTCACAAGCCGATCTGAGCCAATCAATAGGATTCATCATCCTGAAAGAAACTAATGATGGCATGTTTACAAGAACTCGGAGGGTTTCCAAGCCAAGGCCAGTTTCTGGTTACTTGACCTGGGTCATCCTTAAAAATATAGAACTTAGTTTGAAAATTGAGCCCAAGACTTTTAAAAATATTACACAGGGTGGAGGAGGGAAGGTCCTTTTCAAATCTAGGTACGGGGAGGGCGAGGGAGATTTTTGAATTCTTTCTTCAAGTCAACTTAAGGACTAGTTTTTAAGTTGAAGCTCCTTTTTTGTTTCAAACTTTAGTGGCCATTCTTTATACCTAGTTTCTTTTTATGTAGCTCCAGAATTTTTAAAAAATAACACTTTAGCGTCTATGTCACAACCCTCCAAATACTAGTGGAAATGTTTGAGAGCAGAATCATAAAAAATTAACAAATGGAGTTTACTTTATAATTACTAATCAGTAAGTTCCATGTCAGCTTGATTTTTTTTAAAGCTTTTAAAGATTGTAGAAACTTCAGCTTGAGTTTGAGGATTTGCTTTCTAAAGAGGCAATCATGTAAGGGCAGAGAGAGGTATAGAGAGAGCAAAATGAGCCTCAAGGGTTATGTGCTCAGAAGTCTGCTGAGGATTTCAGGGGGAAAGACCACATCCATCTGTTCCCCCAGGGGTGGGGGGACTCGGAGGAGACCAGGGCTCCCGTGTGTGTTCCAGGTCTGGCTAAACTGCAGACCCCCTTGAACCATTGAAGGCCATCTCTCCCACCCTCACAAAAATTATTTTTGAACAGTTAAGGTAAACATCAACAACTCACAAATGAAAAGTCTTGGAAAGTCAGCTTGTGAAGCAGGAAGGCAAGAAAGGAAGAGGGTCAGGACGGGCTGAGGGATTTCATCTTCTCCCTGACAGATGGTGTCAGGAAAGAAGCTCTGCTCTTGCATCTTTAGTCAACAAACCTGATTCTTTTCATGTCTTTAAAAGTAATACAAGATCATTGTGTTTGGGAAATACAGAAAGAAAAGTAAGAAAGAAGACAAAAGTCATTCATGAGCCTTCTGTCCTGGGGAGTCCACTTAACTAGGTAGTGTATTTTCTTCCAGGCTGTTCTAGATATAACATACATGTGGCATGTATATATGTATACACACACACACACAGACATTGTACATACATATATATGAGATAAATTGGAATCTTAAGTCATAATAGTAAATAGTTTTATATCCTGAGTTTTTAAAGTGTGCTAATTTTGTAATCACTTTTGCTTGTCACAATTTTCAGATGTGATTTTTTTTACTGTCCAGTTGGAAGTCTACTCAAGCACATGCCTTTACGTGCCATTCCTCGCTCCAAGCATTTGTTCCTCGCAGGCACATAGCCCTGCTGTTCCCATCCACTGAACAAACCATAGCTGACCAGTGCCACCTACGCTGAAGCCCGCCCGTTTCTCCTGTGGCGAGGAATGGTTCCTGGGAAGTGTACTCGTCGATGTGCGGGCAGATGGGCCTTGGGGGCTCACAAGCCTGGGCTCCGTGACTGGGGCAGCTCTCACCAGCCATGTGACCTTGGAAAGCTTCTTCACTATGTCTCAGTTTCCTTGCCTAGAGAATGGGGCTCGTTCCCCCCTCCTTGGAGTGTTGATAGAATGACGGAATTAAGGACTATAGGTGTTCGTTTCCTCCCCCCTGCCCTTTTTTAGTTTTCTGGCTTCTCCCAAGAGCAGCTGCAGAGTGGTCGTTAAGACCCTGAGTGAGCTTGGACAAGTACCCTAGGCTTTCTGCCTTAATTTCGTCATGTGTTCCGTGAGGATGATAATACATACCATCCCAGCTCTGCACTCAGGAGCACTGAGTGCACTCTGCACTCCAGGGTTGGTAAGGAAGATTAAATCAGGCAATCAACGTAAGGTCCTTGGTGCCTGGCCTGAAGAGGAGTGCAGTAAATGTTGGTTCTTCTTCTGTAACCTTACAGGACCTCTCATGATGTCATATTGTTGTTTTCCCCAGAGCTCCTCTGTGGCCTCTCAGTGGGTGGTAAGCTCCCACTGCTGGCTGCCTCTTGGAGTCATTGTCTGGTGAGGCTTCAAACAGCCCAAGCCCCAGGGAAGGGCCCTTCCTTACTTGTGGCCATATCTTGTGGAGGGTCACCCAGACTTCCCCAGCAAGCCCTGCCTGATGGGTACCTGGCCCGGAGGAGCCCTTTGGAGCCAGTGGTCTGTGACAGGGAGACTCTCCTTAACCGCTGCTTGGCATCCAGATGTCAGGCCAGAGGAAAGCAAGTGAGACTGTGAGAGAAATGCCTGAGCGAAGACGGAATCATTTCTCAGGAAAAGGCCTTAGTGGCCTCAACCCCCTCTCAGGCCTAATCCTCTTGGCAGGGAGGTCTTTTTGGACAGAAGGTGGTAACACCCTGGCTTTGGTGCCCCGAGGCAGGATCACGGTGAGAGGGTGGGGCTCGCTCAGAAACCAGGGCATGGTGGCAGTCTGGGAGGCTGTGTGCCCGGCACAACAGCCACGTTGTGCTCTAGCATTGGTTCTCCAAGTGTGGTCGTGGACCAGCAGCTTTGGCATCACCTGGGAATGTATTAGAAATGCGGATTCTCGGTCCTGCCCCGGACATGCTCAGTCAGAACCCTGGGGATGGGCTTCCCAGCACTTGGTGGTGTAATGATTCTGATGCACTCGAGCTGGAGGTGCACTGGTCCATGAGAAGCGGTGGGGAGAGGAGAGGAGAGGAGAGGACGTCTGATATTCCTCTTTCCTGGGCCCTCTCTGAGGACTGGCTAGGTTCCTGCCTGACATTCTTGTGTGTTTCTTTTGTCTGCTTGAGCTGGTTTCAGCAGATTTTTAAGCTGAAGAGTTGTGAGTAGTGAAGAAAGGGTCCTTCAAAGAAAATCTGTAAGAGAAGTGACGCTTTGGGGGTCCCCTGCTTTGGCATGTCCCCGTTTGGGTATCTGTACAGTTCCTGCTCAGAAAGCCTGGTGGTGACAAGTGCCGCCCCCATCCGTCCTCTCTGGGCGGAAAGACTGATCATGCCAAAGTGGTTTGTTGTGTCATGTCTCTCAGAGTTCAGCCCAAGGGAAAAATCAGATGTGTGCACGAATACTTACGTTCAGAGGTGTTCATCTCAGTATTACTTATTTAGGACAAAATGGGGGTGGAGAGGAAACGCCCCAATAAATTATGACATGCTCATATAATGGAATTCGATGGAGCCACTGAAAAGGACGTTTTCCTAAAATACTTGGTCAAGTGGGTATCAATATAGTGTTAAGTGATACAATATTGGCAAAATAGTATGTACAGAATAAATCCACATATCTGCATAGACAGAAATCTGGAGATAAGCACACAAAATGTGAACAGTAGTTACCATCTCTGGGTAATGGAATCACACAGTGTTTTTAGTTTTTTCTTTATACTTTTAATAATTACCAGTGTTTTTCTTTATGCTTTTTAGTACTTTCCAATTTTCCACAATGCCCATGTATTACTTCTACAAATAGAAAAAAAAAATGCAGTTACATCGAGTAAACTTGGGTTGTACCCCTTTTGTCCCCCCCAAGTCCCCGTTTCTTGTGCCTCCATGGCGCCCCTTTGGGACCCCCCACAGTGAGGAGAGGGTGACTATTGGCAGCTCATCCCCCCCAATTATGTTCTCTTGTAATCTCCACTATCACCATGGTGTTTATCAAGAGTCTGATGGATCTGGTGGCTGTTTCAGCTCCTTCCCGTCCTCAGAACCCCTGACTCTGGTGACAGCAGTGGCTAGCTGCCATGCCGTTCCTGGGCTAGCCTCAGAGGTGACCACGCTGGGCCCAGGCTGTACACGGGTCTGGCAACGAAGGGCAAGAAGCAAAGTCAGAGTGGGCCATGGATGCACAGGGTTGATGACGAGGGGTTTCGCTGTGCCACTGGAGCTGGCTGGAGCTGGCCACAGGCCTCTCTGCCAGGGTACCCCGAGGACAGAGCCAACTCTGGCACCTGATGGTCCTGGGAGGTCAGCGGGCCCAGCTGTGGGCAAATTCAGGCAGCCAGAAAATCACACAGCAGCCCAGCCCAGTGCCTGGCAAGTAGGGGGTACTCAATAAATATTGGTTGGGTGGAGTAATAAAGGCTCCGGTGATAAAGATCCTCCCCCAGAGGATGCTATCAGGGCCAGGGGTCTGGGCGAAGACAGGCTCGCAGGTAAGGGGACCAGGGGGAGAGAGCTCAGCTGTGCACAGAGGATGGTGCACAACAGTGGGAAAAGCAGAGGCCTTCGAATCCACCCCAGGTTTAATTCTCACCTCTTCCATTCACATCTGGGGCAGTTTACCTAACCGCCCTGGACCTCATTTCCTCCTGAGCCACCTGGACATACCTGTCCCCACCTTTCGGGGTTTTCTGCTGCTTCCGTGAGATAAGGCTTGCGAAGGACAGATACAGGTTTGCTGCAGCCTGAGAGCAGATGAGGGTGGGAGCTGTGCTGTGGGCTGGGCCAGCACCCTGCCCAGGTGAGGTGGGACATGCTGCCACGTGCCTAGAAACCTGCGCAGTCACTGGCATTAGGCCCCAGCGCTGGTCGGCCCCTGGGGCCACCGGCTCTGCACTGCCAGGCTCTGGGAATGGTCAGGCCCGCCTGGACATGGATCCAACAACTGAGCTGGGGAAGCAGAGAGGCTGGAAGAGAGGAGGGGGCTGGCTTTAGAGGCCAACAGGCTAGGAAGCAAGGGTAAGGTGAGGGCTTGGGTACCCAACAGGATCCTCAGATGATACATACGGGTTTGCCTTTCTCTTTCTCCAGGGTGGGTTTGGAATTTTGTTTACTCGTGGTGACTTGTCTCCATGAGTTCTTACAGCTCTTTGGTGGGTGGGGCTCAAGGTCACTCAGACCTGGGCACACCCTGTTTTCCAAATGGCTCCCTAAAGCCATAGCAACAACCAAAGGCCCCCAAAACCAGGTCATTTTCAGAGATGAGAGGTACTTACCCTACACACCCATTCCTTCTTCTCACACTCACTGGCTCTTCTTCCCGGAGCTTTCTTGTTGCCAAGTGCTGCCCTCACATCTTTGGGTTTATCCTTACTTGGAAGAGGCATCATGTTCATTGCTGCCTGGCTAATCCATCAACCCTGTCCTTCCCACCTGCATCTTGGGCAAGATTTGCCAGCACGCTTCCCACTCTCTCCTGGCTGCCTTCAGACCTAATCCCCTCTGCCTTACATCAGACTGTACCAGACCGTGAGCTTACTTGGTGTGAGGGTTGTGCAGTGTTCATCTCTCTGCCCTTTGCAAATCCTAGCACACTGCCTGTCACATAGCAGGTACTCAGCATTGGCTGGGGGTAATAAAGTGGCAGGGGGTGTAGCAGACACCATGGATCGACCACCCAGAGCCTTTCATCACTTTCTCTCCTGGCCTCCTCTATTGCCGCCTTGGAAACAAAATACAGTTGATCCTTGAACAACATGGCTTCGAACCACACAGGTCTACTTCAGCGTGGAATTTTTACAGTACACTAAGCGTATCATCTCTTTTTCTTAATAACAGTTTCTTTTCTCTAGCTTACTTTATTGTAAGAATACAGCATGGAATACATATAACATACAGAATATGTCTTGATTGAGTTTATGTTCAAGGTTACCCTTCTGGTGAACAGTAGGCTATTAGTAGGTAAGTTTTTAGGGTGTCAAAAGTCGTATATGGATTTTCCACTGCACAGCGAGTTGGTGCCCCTGATCCCCACAGTGTTCGAAGGTCAACTGTCCTCAATTTTCCCAGCTACTCTTACAGCTGGAGGTGGCCATGTGAAACAGTTCTTGCCAGTGAAGTGTAAGTGCAAATCTTCAAGGAAAGCTTTCTTTCCAGAGTAAGAGGCAAACCTTTGTAAGAGAAAGACTTTGATCCTTTTGCCATTCCTTTTCCTTCCTACCTGGAATGCAGATGTGATGGCTGGAAGTTCATTAGCCATCTTGCAACCGTGACACAATAAGCAACAGTCAGAAGGGTCAAGTTAAAAAAAAAAAAGTAACTTGATTCTTGATGGTATCATTGGGGATCATTATTGCTAGGTTGGCTAACCTCTTGGTTTGCTTGGGACTGAGGGCTTTTCTGAGATTCAGGATTTTTTAGACTAAAACAGGAACAGTCATGGGCAAACTTGAACCCTAGTCTGCGGTTGGTCACCCCATCCTAGCCCGGGGTGCTTTTTTCCAGAGACAACTTATTATATAATAAAAAAAATTTTGCGGAAACTTGGTATTCTAAGCTTTGATGAATAGACATGGATAGAGTTGCAGGTCATTGTTGCTAGTTGCCTTCACAGAATTTCTCCCAGTTGAGTCTCATAATGATTCTTCACGGTAGGTATACCCATCTTACAGGTTAAAAAACTGAGTCACCAAGAAGGTTAACCCAACTGGAATGTAAATCCTATACATTCATGCCGTGTCCTTTCCCCCTAAAGCCATTCTGGCTCATTTTCTCTTAACTCAATAGGAGACCATTCAGTGTTATTCTATGAATGGACATCATGCTTTTCAAATGAATAAAGTCACTATGAGATGCAGTCATTCCCTTTCTTTCTGGACAAATCAAAAAAACCCGCAGTGATCTGACTTCTTTCTCCATCACTACTGTCGATGAACAAGAGAGAATTGGTTTGCATAGATTCAGTTTTTTTAAATTACAGCTGAATGATTCAAAAGATGCAACAGGCAGTGTAGCAGAAAGTCTCCTTTCTACCCCTGTTGCCTTACAGATGAATATTAGGAAAACTTCCATCAGTTTTGAATTAATGGTTTTGAATGCAGGTGACAATGATAATATGAATTTTCAGCTTTTGAGGTTACCAAATACTCTGACGGACAGATTCTCATTTTCTCCTCCCAGCTTGTTGGAGACGTTTCTTCAGACCCTCCTTCATAGTCACAGAGGCTCCCCCCATGCCACCCCCCCTCCACCTGCTGAGGCCAGGACTGCTCTCTGGGTCCCTCATACTTTTTGCAGGCTGCGCCCCTGTGACCAAGACCTCACCGTGGCTGGTGTGCACCCCCCAGGGCCTCCTGAGTATAACTGTAGGCCCTCCACGGGTTCCTTGTATCACTCACCAGGCTGAGGACAGTTCCTCCGGGAAGACCTATGGACGGGCCAGCTGGCCTTCTCTTGTACTTGGGCAGCATGGGAAACCCTCTTCCGTCAGTACACCCGACTCTGACAGGTTGTGTATTTATTCCCAATTTGCCCCTTATTAAAAATAATGTTGATGCAGCATCTGTAATTATGTGGGAAAGTATTATGTTCATTGAGAAAGCATACTACGTCAGTATCTACGTATAGCTACATCTCTGAAAATCATATAGTTTAGACTCAGAACAAAGCCCATGTGTAGAAAAATTCTGGAAATAACTCATTCTTTTTTGCCTCTCAGCCTGACTGCACGTCTCCCTCCAGTTTCCATCAACTAAACTGGAATCCACCCAGCTTTCTGAGCCAGATCAGTCTCAGCTCCTTTTCCTGTACACACATCACCAGCACCCCTGGCCCCTTGCCAGGCCAGGCTGTCACAAGTCCTGTCCATGCTAGCTCCTGCCAGCTCAGAGACCCCTCTGCTGTTCTCCGTCCCTGTAGCCGACCCACTAGTGCAGCCTCTGCCAGCTCACACCCAAGCTTCTGGAATATCTTTTTTTTTTTAATTAACATATGATGTATTATTTGTTTCAGGGGTCCAGGTCTGTGATTCATCAGTCTTACCCAACACCCAGTGCTCACCACAGCACATCCCAGTGTCTGTCACCCAGTCACCCCATCCCCCCACCCCACCTCCCCTCCAGCAGCCCTCAGTTTCCCAAGAGTAGGAGTAGGAGTCTCTTATGGTTTGTCTCCCTCTCTGGTTTTGTTTGTTTTCATTTTTTCCTCTCTTCCCCTATGATCTTCTGTTTTGTTTCTTAAGGTCCGCATATCAGTGAGATCATATGATCTTTCTCTGACTGACTTATTTTTCTTAGCATAATACCTTCTCGTTCCATCTGTGTCATTACAAATGGCAAGATTTCCTTTTTTTCTGGTGGCTGAGTAGTACTCCATTATCTATATATACGTCACATCTTCTTTATCCATTCATCTGTCGATGGACATCTGGGCTCTTTCCACAGTTTGGCTCTTGTGGACATTGCTGCTATGAACATTGGGGTGCAGGTGCCCCTTCGGATCACTGCATGTGTGTCTTTGGGGTAAATACCCAGTAGTGCAATTGCTGGGTCGTAGGGTATTTCTATTTCTATTTCTATTTTTGAGGAAACTCCATACTGTTTTCCGGAGTGGCTGCACCAGCATGCATTCCCAGCTTCTATAACATCCTTAAAACCAGTCTTCTGGGTCCTAAGTCTTGCTCTGCCTGGGTACATTCTCTCCATTTCAGTCAGGGGCCTCTGTCTTTAAAAGAAGAAGAAAAAATCATAATGCTACAACACACCCTGCTTCGAGGTCTACTCACGCCCTGTCGTCCTCAGGAAAGCGTTGGATTCCCTGGCTCCTGCTCACGTCGCTAGCACCTCTCTCGCCTTTCCAGACTCTGTCCGTCGCCTGCTGGCTGTTGCTAAGCCCTCAGCTCCAGCCTCAATCTCACTTCCCTCTGGACTTTGCTCAGCTGCCCTGTACTTTTTCACTCTTCCCTGGTTTAAGCCTCATGGACTTTAAGGAAATAAGGTTAAAACTAAAACATCAGTAAAGTTTTAGCTGAATAGTGAGGATGGATTTTCGTCATGATGTATATATAACTTGATCAATCCACCAACCATTCATTCATCAAAGAAACATTCATTCCGATTTATTAGGCATCGTTCATGCAATGGCCTGGGACCACACTGGTTCTAGGCGTCAGCCCACACGATCCTGTAGCAGGATTCTTCTTGCAGGTTTGTTCTTGCAATCTGCATTGCCATCTTTCATTTGTATTCATTCAACAAACGGCCAGACAAAAATCAACAGCAGGGAATAGGGAATCCCTGTTCTCAAGGGTCACACACTTATGAACACGTCTTCCTGCCACACGGTCAGTGCCAAGCAAAGGAAGGCAAAGCACTGCAGGGAGGCACAGGTGGTCTTCTAACAGAAGGGAGGTTGTCCTGACCAATGTTGATGGGTAGATGAGGCACGAGAGAGAGGGCAACAAGGGGCAAGAGAGAGAGGTCCTTTCCAGAAGAGGTAACAAAGGCGCAGAGTTTAAAACCTGGCCGTACCAGGTCTCGGGGAGTATTTGCACTGTGGCCAGAGTGCTAGGAGCCATGCGTACCCCACAATCTACCAGCTGTCGGCACTTCATCCTCCACCAGAGTGGAAATCCTCCCCCTCCAAGTCCTACTCATTCTCGAGACCCACTCGAGACCTCCTGCCTTCATGAAGCCTTTTTGGGCTCTTTATCAAACAGCTGGGTGCTTCGTTCCATTCTGTTTTGTGCATCGCCATTCAAAATTTATCACAAATCTCACCTTCCCACCAAAGTGTAAAATCCTCGAAGATGGGGACTATGATACACGCTGACTCTAAAATTTGTGGGCATCCAGCAAGAAACCTCGTTTCTAGCCCAGCCTGGAACCTCCAAAGGCAGGTCCCAGGCAGCACCCAGGCACCTAACCTCAGTCTCTTCACACATGACCTTGTCCTCACAGAACATCTGCTAAGACATCGGATCATGGGTCCATGATTAGACCGATTTTGTGATTCCTAGAGAAGAGATAAGTAACCACGTTACAGGGAGTTTAAAGGGATCCCCATTAGAAGTGCCTAGCTCTCATCGGCCTTGGAATTTATTGTTAGTAAACTTCTCACCAATGGAAAATAAAAAATGTTACCATCCGTGAAAAGCCCTGAACTTGTAGACAGAAGAACCAGGTCTTTGGTCCATCTCTACCATGTATCAGCCGTGTGACTTTGGACGAGTCATCTATGTCTTTTTAAACCTCAGTGTCCCCAGTCTTTCAGGTGGCAATTATAATGCCTCACAGCGTTGTAACTGCTCTCATAGGGCTGTGGCAATAATTAGATGTGGTGACGATGTGAACGGGACTGGTAATATGTGAAATGTCATTTGAAAATCAGACAGCATATTCCTTTTGAATATAAATGAAATTTCCCTTCCCTCTGTTTTATTCTCAGCATTCAGCATCCAGAAACAAGCTCTCCATGGGGAAGTTCATGCAAACTGTACTTACTTTAAGGGGAGAGAGTGTCCATCACCTCATACCAGGGAGATCTACCGTAACCACCTTCTCAGGGACTTAGATGTTGGAAGAGTCACTCTGCAGTCCTCCAGGGCAGCTTGGTGCCCGTGAGGTAAGGTGTGCTGCTCAGTATCCCAGCGGAACAGCACCTGCTCAGAAAGCTGTCAGGCTCTGGTTTTCCCAGGGAGAATTCTGTGTTCCAGGTCGTCCCCTTCTGAAAGAGGGGTCCGCTGAGATTTGTCAGGGAAGGCAGTTAAGCAATGCAGACAACAAAAGTGGGCCCCAAACCAAAGACCTTAAGAAAGAAGACGACAACACTCTGGAAGGGTAGGAAATTCTGTTTAACCAGCAGGCACCAATCTAACTTGCAATCAGAAGCTCGGGCTCAAAGCTTGTCTCTGATACAAACTGGCTGTGTGGCTTTAGAAAGCTCACCCAACCTCTCTGATCCTCTAAAATTATGCTATGTAAAATAAGCATAATGCTGCCAATCTTCTGGTGTTAATTAAGGATTACATTTGTATGAGTTTCACGAAATGGAAAATGCCATGTGATTATGAGCTGATTATAAATTTATCTGCCTAAAGGAGCCATTGAGAACAACCCAAATGAGCTGTGTGTCTGTGGGTGTCTATAAGCTTGCCCACCAGGGAGCCTGAATGGGATTCTAAGAACCACCCAAAGATCTGAAAAGGCCTCTCCTGCAGATGAAGGGTGTGCTGTGAAAGCCATTTGGTTTCCATGGGTGACTGCAGGCCACCCTGTTGGCTGTTTTTTCCTGTGCACCCTCCTTGCCCAGGGACAGGGTGGGAAACCTGGTCTCATCCCTCCCAAACCTTCCCGCACTCCAGGCTGTATGGTTCCCAAGGCCCTTCCTTTTGCCCCATCTTTTAATTTTCCCAGTAAACCTGTTAGGCAAGCCAAGCAGATAAAGGCTGTCTTCACCCACATACACCTCAGGATGGCTTGCCTGAGGCCACAGAGCTCAAAATGACAATGCCTGGAACCCCAGCTTTGAGGGTTTGCTGGGATTTGAGCCCAGGGTTTTAAAAACCTCTGCCTATAGACCAGGCCATGAGCCCATGAGCCCATGAGCCCAAGCTTGACCACAGCCCTATGGGCCACAGGCTTGGCGGTAAACAGCCCCCCACGGACACAGCGCTCCCTGGCAAGCCTGGCTAGACCCCAACATCTCCGTCTACCCATGGCTTTTTATTTCCTTGCATGGGTTTCCAAGGGGAGCAGCAAGGACATGCTCTCCCCACTGCGGTCCTCGCTCCCTGTGTGTAATTGGGCCGCACCATGCTGGCCCCACGCGGTGATGAATGGGCTCCTTCAGGCGACCCGGCTGTGACTGAAGCCCCGCCAGCCCTGCGGGCCGCTATGGGCAGTGCCAAGCCCTCAGATGCGATTAGCCCCTGGTGCCACCATGCTTGGTAGCAGTTCCGGGAGGCAGGGGAACTGCTTTGTTCGTGCCATCATCCTGTCAGTTGGCCATAACTTCATTTGGCTGCCCCCTTGCCTGGCCTTTTGCATCATCCTGGCCTGCTCTCTCCTCCCTCGGATCACAGTTAGTCCATCATTCCAGATTTTTCAGGGAATATCCCGGGTGTGCGTGTGAAGCTCCTGCATCTTCCCCCAGAGCAGCCTTGGAATTCGCGTTGTGGGCCGTGAACACATCCTACCTGGTCCGGGAGGCAGGCTTCCGAGCACCGCCCCCGCCCCCGCTGGTGCAGAGAAGGAGGAATCGTGCCTGGTAGACGGGCTCTCCCGGCTGCCGAACAGGGGCGCGTTCCCACGTTCAGTGCTTCCACACAGTTTAACTGAGCACCTACTATGAGCACTGTTTTAGACCCTGGCAATAAAGCAGTGAACAATAAAGATGAAAAGCCCCTGCTTTATGGAGCCACATTCTGAGGTGGGGGTAGGGAGCAAGAGGAAAGAGGAGACAGGCAGATAGACTGAAAAATAGATTCAAAGATGCTATGGAGAACAGTAGAACAGTGAAGAAAAAACTACCATAGGGGCTTAACCCCCAAGTGCCCAGCACAGAGTAGATCCCCGACTCTCATCTGGCCAGCTCCTCGGGGCTGGGTCTGAGTCCAACGCCCCCAGCTGCGGTCAGCTAGAGCCCCTAGGATGGAAGGACCCCCCCTACCAGCCAGACTCCACCCTATGCACCCACTCCACCCAAGCCTGCCCAAACGTCCTCCCGTCTATTTTTCCCTCCCCCCACCTGCACATGCTGACTTGGCAGCCATCCAGACCTTGTTCAGTCCAGTGGGGAGACAGGCTAGCCAGCAGACCGTAGCAGTGCCAAGATCAGTGCCCTGGCAGAGCCTGTGCGTGGGCTGTGGAAACCCCGACGGGGGCAGGGTCTTTGCAGGGGGCTGCCTCGTGCACTGGAAGATGTTGAGTGGCTTCCAGGCCTCTACCCACGAGCTGCCCGTAGCACCCCCGCCCTGAATGACCACGACCAAACCGTCTGCACACACTGCCATGTCCCCTTTTGCAAAGTGCCCTTCAGTTGAGAACCACTGGTTGAACTCAGCATCATTCAACTTACTTGACCAAGAAGCACCTTTTGTTGGGGGGATGACTCTCAATACCGCACATACCCAGTGCCATTCTAAACACTCTGGGTAGTGCTACTTCTGGACAAAGCCAATTCCCTACCACAGAGTCCAGGCCTTTGGGCTCAGGGCCCTGCCTGGTGTTTAAGCCGTGGCTCCTACCACATCTGTTTCTACTTTTTGCCTCACAAAGCCTGACAGTTTGTCATTGCCTGTATACACCCCGCATTACACGTCGTGGGCCTTCGTTCGGGCGCTCCTGCTGCCGGCAGTGCCCTTCCCACCTTGCCTCCCCTGGCTCACGAATTCATTCTTCAGGATTCCACTTGGACATCATCTCCTGCGGGAAACCACCCCTGAAGCCCAGACAGGGCTGAGAGGCCCACTGTGCTCCTCAGCTCCCAGAGCCCCTGGCCGTGGGCCTTCCTATGTCCGAGGCCTTAGATAGGCCCTACGGTGCTCTAGTACCTCCATCCTGTAGTGTGGGTAGTTGGGGTCCCATAGTGCGGAAGTATGGCAGGCCATTTCTCCCACTTGACCTACAAGGTAGAGAATCTCGTCTTTTCACCTCCAGAACCTGACAAATTGTCCGGCACAGAGTAGGTGCTCAGGAAAGGTCAAAGTGAATTGATAAGTAAATAGAAGACAAAGGTGTGATAAAGGGAGTGAGGACAAGTGAACTTAGACTTGAGGAGGGAAAGAACCCAAGGGGGATATTCTTTTTACAACTCAGGAAGGGATGGCTAAGCTGCCTGCCTCTCCTTTCTTTCTCCTTTGGGCTAAATACTTCAATGGCCTTAGCCTTTAATCTCACATCCGTCTCATTTTCCAGCCCTCTGATTGATCATTTTTGTTATTCACAGCCCTCCATGCCTTCTCCACCTTTTCCAGGGCTGCTTTTGTGTTTAGTGTGGTGTGTTTGGAGCAGCAGGAGCACAGAACCTGTCTCCCTGGAGCAGAGCATCTCTTCCACTTAATTAGCTTGAGATTCCACAATTCCCTGAGCCTCACCATCTCCTTGGCCTGGTGGCTGAAGGAGGAGCAAATTATTTTTCCCAGAGAAAAGAGTGGAGAGAATTGAATCGGTGATTATGCTAATTACTTCCTTTTCTGTGTCAGGGACTGCTCCTCAGGGGAACCCACTTCTGGGGCCAGGAGGGTGGGCAGGGAAGAGGCAAGGAATGTGGAGGAAGAAGCCCTGGGCTCTGAGCTGAGGTATGGGAAGTCTGCATGGGAGGAGACACCTGAGGGATGTGGCTTCTCCACAGTTAGGGTCTTCAGCTGTGAAGGGGGCCTGCGCATGTTCTGGGCTCTTTCATCCACAGCATGACCTATGAGGGAGACACATCTCCATTTTATAGATGGTGAGGTGTGAGGGAACAGTCCACAGATGGAGGGACAGCCCCGAGGTCACCCGCCTGGGAGGGAAACACAGTGAGCAGAGAGGGGGTTGTTCCAACATAGACCGTGTAACTGCCAGTCTCACAGCCTCTCCTCATGGGAGATTCTCGGGAGCAGGGATGGCAGAGGAGGCCATCTTGGGGCCAGAAGCCCTTTAGCAGCCCTGGCATTGTATGGCGTGGGCCCAGGACGCGGCTGGCCAGCCTGTTGCTCTCTGGTTGGCAGCTGCCCTCAAACCACTTGAACCAGTGCTGTTGGGTTCTGTCACACGTTCCTTCCGTCCAGCCTGCGTGTGCCGCCCCGCCTCAGCTCCCCACACAGCAGCTGTCTTGGGCGCCATCCCGACCCCTCACCCTTCAACAGCCTAGCAAAGTCCTGCCACACTGGTTCTGTTTGTCACTGGGGTGACTGGTGTTTGTCAGTCAGCCAGTCGGCAAAGGCTGTTGAGGGCCGGGCACGGTTCTGGGTGATGGAGGTACAGAGCAGGACGAGGCAGAGCTCCTGCTCTCAGGGAAATTGCCCCCCGCCTCGGGGAGCTGGGGTGGGACAAGTGTCCGCGGGGAGAGACGGAGGACCCTGTGCGCTCCGGGACCTGCCTTGCTGTTTCATGAAGTCTGGCTCTGTTGACTTTGCTTCACTCTCAGAGGTGGCTCGGAGGTGGAGACCCCTCTGGAGGCTGCTGCCAGGGCTGCTGCCCCCTCTGTCCCCAACCCATGCGCGGAAACAGCCGGAGATACCCCTCACTGACTCTTCCTCCCCCAGCCCACGGAAACTCCGGGATGCTTAGTGAGAGGCCCGGGAGGCCCCTGAAGGGACGCGCGGTCTGTCACTTCTGCCCATGGTGGTGGGTGGTGGTCCTTGAGCCTGGATGTGGTTTCCAAACCTGAGTCCCGTGGCCCAACGTCAGGCCACCGTGATGGGAGGCAGGAGGTGGAGAGATGAACAGCACAGGTGGACACCCGGGTGCCGGCTGGGGCCAGTGACCTGACCACTCTGTGCCTCGTTTCCCCTGTGTGGTAGGAGCCGCACTAGGCCTGCTTCACAGGAGTGCATGTGGATTAAGAGAGACATACAGTTGATAGCATGGAGGGCACATGGCAAGGGCTCTGTACATGACAGCTCGGTTGCCTCGCAGTACCCTCCAACCGAGGTCCTCTTTCTGCCTTCTCATTCACACCTCCTTGGCCACGGTCCAGAGTCCAGAGAGTGAACTGCCTGGGAAGAATGCAGTGACAAAAATACTCGACCACATCCGGAACTTCCCTGGGGCAGCTGGTCCTTGACCATGGGCTTCCCCTGGGAGCTGCTCTGTGGGAGAATGAACCCAAATCCTGGCTCTGTCATGCCCCTAGCGGTGGCCTTGGGGAAGTCACCCAAACTCGCCTGGCCTCACTTTCCCCCCTCTCAACTGTGGATAGAACCACCTCCTTCAAATACTAGTTGAGAGCCTTAAGTAATCCAGGGTAGGAGTGGCTACCTTGCTTTACTCACAAAAAGCATGAGGGGACGGAGAGATGAAGGAGGCCAACAGGAGGCCAAGTGAGGTAGTCCTGAGGCAGAGGGAGGCAGGTGGCCCTTGACGGGAGTCTGCAATACCAGCAGCTACACTTAGAGCTCTTTCCATGAGCTGGCACCAAGCAGAAACTTCTCTACCTGACGTACCTCGATGAATCTTTACAAAATCCTCACAAACTAGGGATTATCCCCATTTCACAGATGAGGGATGTGGAGGCTGGAGAGATCAAGGAACCTGCCAGAGGTGGTCTGGCTTAGAAGAAGTGGCAGAGCCAGGATTCAGACCCGAGCTGTCTACCGTCACAGCCCCTCCACAGTGCTGCCTGCTGGGGGTGAGGTGCGGGGTCTGTCCCACTGGGCCTGAGGAGCATAGTCTCTACATCCCTCACCCGTAATGTGGGCATCGTTCCAGCTCCACAGGATGTGTGTGACCTGGACTAGGTGGTCCTCACCCCTCTCCAGCCCCAGGCAGAAAACACTTTATAAACAGAAGATTACTTACCCTCCCTGCTGCTGGAGCCAGATCTCTTGCCATGCCAAATTATTGGAATGGTTCAGTGACGGGTGTGTTATTAGGAAGAAATTTATGATACCTTATTCATAGTGAGTCACCGAATCCCTGTGGTGAGAGGCGCGGGGAAGGGGCCCTCCGCCGAGACAAGCTAACTCAGAGACCCGGGCCCCAACTTCACTGGGCCTGGCTACCTCCCCATTCCCCCGCTAGAGGGTCAGCACTGACCAGTGACGAGGGTGGGTGAGGCATGGGGTGGGGACACAGCCTTTCATCTTAGGGAAAGATGGTGCCCTGTGCTGGGTTTGCATGGACCTCACAGTGGGCATGATGGGCTCCAGAAATCTCTTGCTGCTTGCCACGAAATTTCCAAGGATGTGAGAGTCAGGCTCCAGGTCACTCTCTGACCCTGCTCCAAGGGTGTGGCACAACCCTCCCCAGGAATGGGTCCACTGGAAGATATTGCACAGAGTTTAGGTGAACCCTTTCTTCTTTCTGCCTTTGAATCACAAAAGAGGAGGTTGGTCTAGAATTAAACTTCAGAGGGAGAAAGACTTAGCTGAAATGAGGTCTCCAGTGCCACTCTCTGTGAAGCTCACCCCTGTCTCCAGCAGGAGAGCCCAGCTGGCTTTTTTGGGTCCTGTTGCCTCCTAATATAATTGTAGTTCTAACATGATGGATAATTTTACTTCTCACCCCAGGCCCCATTAGAAGCATATATGTTTGAAAGGATTGGAGAGTCTCTAGAGCTCAAATGTTCAATATGTGGGGGATTTGTGATCTCTCTGAGAAGCTAACCCCAAATGTGGATTTGAGCTCCAGAAAAATGCATCCACAACCAGTGTGTGGGTGGTGAACCATATTGGGTGGTTCCTGGCCCTTTGAGGCTCACCCATGGAACCCAGTTTAAGAATTAGAGCTGTAGAGATCGGCACATGTGTGAGCTGGCTGCCCAAACCCTTAACCCCAGAGAGCAGACGCAGTGACCTTTAGCCCTGTCCCCACTGTATGGAGCCACCCCCCCCCATACCTGACTGGTAGTGGCATTCATCACAATAGTTCTGTCACAGCCTGGCTGTGCTCGGGGTCTGCACCTTGGAAAGCAGGCATGCACACAAAACAGTTACTGAACATGTGTGCTGTGTCAGGCATTCTTCTAGAGGCTCTACCTGTTTGAATGTATTGGATCCTCACAATAGCCCTACAAGTTATTTCCATAAAGAGTCCAGACTTAGATGAGTGTCTATTTCTCAAATTCCATTTCCAGTGGTTACATTATTGGAGATGTGATATTTCCCAGAAAAATGAGTTGCTATTTTATTGAACACTTGCTTTGTTTTGTGTCAAACATTGTGCTAAGTATGCCTTTTACACATCTTAATTCATTTATTATACACAAAGCCACATTTTATAGAGAAGGAAATTGAGGCCTTTAAGCTTTTGGAACACTGCCCTGAGATCACCCCTTCAGGAAACTAGTCTAGCTTCTCAGAGGACAGAGGACCAGTGAGAACTGAGGCTCCCCAGCCAATGGCCAGCACCAATGACCAGACATAAGAAGAAGGCCAACTTGTATTTTCCAGCCCAGTCAACTCTCAGAATGCAGCTGCACAGGTGAGGCCCGGTAAAAGCAGCTGTGGAACCATCCCATCAATCCTCAGAATTGTGAAAAATGGTAAATTATTGTTTTAAGGTGCTACGTTTTGGGGTGATTTGTTATTCAACAGTGGATAACCAAAGCAGCCTCCTAAATCCCACTTCACTCACCCCTTTCCCCAAACAACCACTAACAGTGGAATTATAAAGCCATGAAGCCAGAATGAAGAGAAGAAAGAAGACCCCCAGGGAGGGAAGACCTCCAAACATTTTTTTATATGGGCAGATGGAGAGAGGAGAAGTCTCTGACAGAGTAGAGCCAAGAAAGTCACAGTCCACCTGCATGCAGGAGAGGCAAATGATGAGTCGTGACCAAGGATCCCCCGAAGGCCTCCAAAGTTTGGGTGCTGCAAGGTGCCGGGTACTGTAGAAGACAGGAACAAGGCCCGGGGCTAGGAGACAGGAAGCCACTGCCAGCTCTCTTTTTCCCTGGGAGAGACCAGAAGTTATTATCTGGAGAAGATGAAGTGAAGGTGCTCTGGACTCCAGGACACTTGGCATAACAGACGGTGACAGTGATGAGATAGGAGCTTGAAAACTGGAAGACTAATTAAAAGCTGCGAATAAATGATGGGCCCTCAGATTCCCCACCTGCTTCCAGAACACCAGCAGCTAGCTAGGTGTCTCTTCCCTTCCAGACAGACGGTTGGAATATTCTTCTCTGGATAGATTGAGCTTCCTCCTCACCCCCACCCTCTACTCCTCGGCAAAGACCTTTGTAAAATGTTACTTGAGGACTCGCAGTAAAACAGCCTCTAGCCATCTGGTCACCCTACTGTGAGGTCCGCTGGACTATAACCCGTTTTTCTCTTAAGTATGAAGGGTCACCAGACATTTGAAATGAAAGAGAGAGGTCAAAACAAAAGGGGGGAAAGGGAGGGATTCCCGAGGAAACAGGCAGCGTACAGCAAGCCCAAGAACCTGAAGTTTAAAGAAAAAACACTCAGAAATTAGTAACCTTAGGGAAATATGACATAAAAACAGAATTACATGAGAAAGGAACGGTTGGAGAAGAAAGAGTTCTTGGAAATTTAAAATATAGTAAGTGGTTGGCTCAGTGGGTTGAGCCTCTGCCTTTGGCTCGGGTTGTGGTCTCAGGGTCCTGGGATCGAGTCCCGCATCAGACTCCCTGCTCAGCGGGGAGCCTGCTTCTCCCTCCCTCTCTGCCTGCCTCTCTGCCTGCCTCTCTGCCTACTTGTGATCCCTTTCTCTCTGTCAAAAAATAAAATAAAATAAAATAGGTTAAAAAAATCAGTAGAGGGTACCAGGTGCAATGTGCAAGAAACAGTCCATGCCAGTGCCCGTCGGTATCAAATTTTAGAACACAAAGCGTAAAGTGAACACCTGGAAAGCCTCAGAGAGAGAAAAACACTTAATAGACAAAAGACTTAACAGACAAGTCTTAAAAAGACTTAATAGGCAAAGGAAGAGGGATGACAAGGGCATCAGACTTCTTTCCAGAAACACCGAATAGGAAATAATGGAGAGATACCTTCAAAATTCTGAAGGAAAATGATTTGCAACCCAGAATCTTGTGCTCAGGCAAATGAATCCAACGTGAAAGGGAAATCGATAGAAACCTTTGTGGGCATGGAGGACTCAAGAAACTGCTCGTCCTGAAAGAGAGTGCCGTGGCCTCCAGGAACAGGGGTTCCCGTGAAGGAAAGTTCATGGGAAGTCTCAGGGACCAAGAGCGAGGAGCCAGCCTGGGGAGGCCATGGAGGTGGGGCGGCGGTGGAGGGACTGACACTCGACCTGGGCGAGTGGTGGGAAAATGATCACCGGGCCGGCCTCTGACAGATGCACTAAAGGAATCGGGGGAAATTGCTTTAAATAGAAGAAACTAAGAAATGGGAAAGAGATTTGGGGGTGACTTATTCTCAAAAATAATATCTAAGCAATAGAATTTAGGTGACTATTTTGAAATCCAGAGTTTAGAACAGGAAAGACAAGCGGCCACTGAGTTGGAAGTGGTTGTCTCTGGGGAGCAGAGAAGGTCAGTGTGGCTTCTGCTGTGTCTTTCAGCCCTGTTGGATTTTTCACGATGGACTTTGGTCACGTGAATAAAATCAACATTAATTTTTATATGGAAACCAAGAGCATGGGTTTGAGAGTTTGATCACCGCGTTTAAATCTCTCTGGACTCTTTCTGGTGGCAGGACCTGGGTCAAGCCTCAGCCTCAGTTTCCTTATCTCCCTTGCAAAACTGAGGTGAGGACTCTACATAATTTCTGTAAAAGGCCCAGCACAGAATACATGCTCAGTAAATGATAGCCATTATGGTTTTTAAGATTTCTGAGAAATGCCATGGTAGAGAGTGAAAGCAAACTCCATTCCCCGAGGTTCGGGAGGAGTCGAGAAAGCCTGGAGAAAGGTCCCCCTCGCATCTGCCAGGAAGCTGTCCAGCTGTTGCTAAGCCTGCAGACCTTGTGCAGGCCCCAGCCCCATCCACTCCGTATCTCGGTTATTAGCGATGGCACGGTCATCTTCCACAGCAGGCTAGGAGGAGCTTCAGGGTGTGCCGGGAGCAGCTCTTTCACATAAAGGCCAGATTCATTCCCAGGGGACTTCTGGTGGGTGGGTTTTCCTTCTAACACAATTGTCCCACACAGAAAGTTGCCCCCACGGAAGACGGGGCATTCCGTGCAGAGCTGGGAGAAGGCGGCTCCAGGCTCCTGCGGGGGCGGGGAGCGTGCTGGCATCCAGCAGAGAGGTCTGGGTCCTGGGTCATCCGCCTGGGTCCTGGGCTCGAGCTGCCCACAGGGGCTGGTGGCCCACCCAAGTACGGGAGCCTCGGAGGAGGGCCTGAGGCTGAGGATGCTGACCCCCTGGCCTCACTACAGACACGTATTAATTTATAGATTTTTTGGAAAAGATTTATTTATTTATTTATTTATTTATTTATTTATTTATTTATTTATTTATTTATTTATTTATTTATTTATTTATTTGACAGAGATCACAAGTAGGCAGAGAGGCAGGCAGAGAGAAGATGGGGAAGCAGGCTCCCTGCTGAGCAGAGAGCCTGATGCGGGTCTCGATCCCAGGACCCTGAGGTCATGACCTGAGCCGAAGGCAGAGGCTATAACTCACTGAGCCACCCAGGTGCCCAGCACATATTAATTTAAACAAATATACGGAAGGAGGAAGAGGCTGGAGAGAAAGAGAGACCCTAAAATGTTACCCACACTTCTATCTGAGTGGTGGGATTTGAGGTGCTTTTCTTTTTTTTTTTTTTTTAAGATTTTTTATTTATTTGTCAGAGAGAGATTACAAGTAGGCATAGAGGCAGGCAGAGAGAGGAGGAAGCAGACTCCCTGGCGAGCAGGGAGCCCGATGNGAGATCATGACCTGAGCCGAAGGCAGAGGCTTTAACCCACTGAGCCACCCAGGCGCCCTGAGGTGCTTTTCATTTCTTCTTGCTTATCTGTATATTTCAATTTTTGTACAGTAATCATACATTCTCTTTGTTCTCAATAACAATCATAAAGAGCAAGGTGACAAGTCCCTGAAAGGGGAGTGAGTGCAGTAGGTGACCTTCAGCTTGAGAGGTTTGGTAACAGCTGGGAACCTGTGAGTCCTCTGCCTGCCAGGGTTTCTAGAATTCAGAGAGCCGGCTTGGGGAGGGGCGCAGGAGGGTTGTGGAGGCAGGATGAGAACAGGCTGGTGCTTCCCCACCCCCTAACACCTGCAGGGTGCTGCTCTGACTCTAACTCACTCAGTGCTTACTGTGACCTCGTGACACAGGCTCAGTTATCATCCCCACTGGACAGATGGGAGACTGGGACCCGGAGAAGGCAAGCACTTGACCAAGGGGCCAGCTGGCTCTTGCACCCCAGCATCCCGCTGTGGGGACTCGGCCGGCAACCACCGCAGTGTAGCAGCCGACGGAACACCAGCCAGGGAGTGTGAGGGAAATGCTTACGTGCCAGGGAGTCTCATGTTTTCCTGCAGAAAAGCTTTTTATTTTCCAGAGGTCTTCCCAGTGGGAGAGCAAGGTCACAGCCATGGACTTAGAAATCCACCACTTTCAGGGGCTCCTGGGTCTCTCAGCCGGTTAAGCATCTGACTCTTGATAGCAGGTCAAGTCATGATCTCAGGGTTGAGAGAGTAAGGCCCCTGTCTGACTCTGTGCTAAGCGTGGAGCCTGCTTAAGATTCTCTCTCCCCCCTCAAACCATAAGAGACTTCTAATCTCATAAAACAAACTGAGGGTTACTAGGGGGTGGGAGGGTAGGGATAGGGTGGATGGGTTATGGACATTGGGGAGGGTTTGCGCTTTGGTGAATGCTATGAAAGATGTAAGCCTGATGATTCACAGACCTGTACCCCTTGGGCAAATAATAAAAATAAAATTAAAAAAAAAAAAGATTCTCTCTCCCTCTCTCTCTGCTCTCTCTCTCACACTTAGAAAAGAAAGAAGGAAGGGAAGGGAGGGAAGAAGGAAGAAAGGAAGGGTGGAAGACAGAAGAAAGGAGGGAAGGAAGGAGAGAAAAGAGAAGAAACAAAAAAAGGAAAGAAAAGAAATCCACCATTTTCGGCTTGAAACTGAGGCTCCCCTCGTATCTACTGAGCATTTCCTCCACCAGACAGACAATGTTTCAGATGTGCTCACAGTCATTGGTTGAGTTCCCTTCTGCATTATACAGAGATTTCCCAGAGGCCAGGGACCTCATGCACTTGGCTGGTTGACTTGGTACCATCAGTGTCTAGACCTATGTCCCACACATCACTGATTATTGTATACTGACGATGTGGCCCTATTTGGTCAGTAAGGAAACTGAGACTCAGAGAAGTTACTATATAATATGGGAGCTGGGTTTTGAAATTGGCTTCTGATTCCAGGAACTGCGGCTCACACTCACCCCCTCGGAGAGTCGTGTTTCAAGGCATAGTGTGTCGCAAGAGACACACCTGTGGCCATCTGGGAACAGCAGTGGCCAACCATCCCAGTGGGCTGCAGTCTAGGGGCAGGGGAAGGGGCAGCTGGGCCCCAGGAGGACTGAGGACACGGTGAAGCCAAGAAACAGAGGCACTGACAGGAGACAGCACTGAGTGGTGGTCAAGGGCCAAATCTGGCTCTACTTACTGGCTATCACCCCGGGCCTCGGCTGCTCCTTTGTAAAATGGAGGCAGAATCTCATGGAGTTGTTACAAGGATTAACTAAATGGATACATACCGAATACTTAGGACAACAGCTAGCCCATGACAGGGGTGTAGGGGGGTCGGTGAGAGGGGGCAATAAATGGCACCAATCTGGGTAAGTATCCTTGCATGAGGACCCCGCCACGTCTGCGTTCCGTCTCACATAGGGAATATGTGCAAATCCCCAGCAAGGGACCACCATTAACCGGCTGCATAAACATTTACCCCCAAATGTAATGGCTTGAAATAGCCGCTCTCTTTTTGCTCACAGTTCTGTGGGTTAGTGATTGAGGCTGCAATCGGTGGGGCCTGTCTGCTGGTCTCACGCATGGGGCTGCAGCCAGCTAGGCCAGCGGCTGAGGGCTGGTTGGGTGAGGGCAGGCACTGGTGATGTTTGGGACCGGACAGCACTTGCTTGTGGGTACCATCACGTGCACTGTAAGATGTTTAGCAGTGTCCTTGGCTTCTACCCAATAGATTCCCCCCCATCCCCCTGCCACTGCCACTGCCAGATACAATTAGGACAACTAAAAAGATCTCCAGGAATGGGCCGTTGTTCTCTGGGGGACAGAAGTGCCCTCTGGCTGAGGACCACTGATCCAGAGGGACCAGCACGAAGATTTGTCTTTGTGGCCTGTGGTCTCCTCTTCCAGTGGCCCAGACCTCCTGACAGCAGATGTGGCTGGGGATGGGGGGGTGACCCCAGCAGCAAGAGAGAGAGCGCCCCAGTGCTCATGTGCTCTTGGAGCCTGCTCTGGCATCACACTGGCTGGTGTTCCGTTGGCCAAAGCAAATCATAATGTCAAGCCCAGAGCCCGGCTGAGCAGGGGCTGCACGAGAGCATGGGAACAGAGGCATACTGGTCTGGGGCCATCCACGTAACAGTAACCACAGGCATTTGTCCACTGCAACAATGATGAGTGTTGCTGGTGCTCACATGGCACGAGGGGAGGGGCATGTGACCTCTCTCTGGGGGCCTGCTGTGAGGGGAACTCTCCTTGGTCCTAGTGCACCCCAAACTAGCCCTCCCACATGGCTTTTCCCAGGCTAGAAAGTCTTGGATTTTAAAATACAAACAGGACAAAATAGTTTACAATCTGACAACATCTGGTGGTTCTCAAAAAAATTCTGCATGCTCCTCTAGGTGAGATGATGTTCAGATTTTCAGTGTCTTGCCATAATAAAGTCTTAGGTAACTGTGCAGAGCAGGTGGTCCTGACTGGGGGGAAGGGACTCTGTCATTCAGGAGCATAGGCTGAGGACATGCTCCCCTCCTGACACAGAGCTTCTGTGTTATCCTAGGTGATGACATCCTACTGGTTGAGGAAAGGGAAGGCAAAGAATCACGTGGGAAGCTATCATGAGCCAGACCCAGGAGTGGCCACGTCCCTCTGCCCACTGTTCATGGGCCAGAACTCAGTGGCCATGGGGAGGCGCAAGAGCTGGAAGTGAAGGTAGCTGGGAGCCCAGGAGGAAAGGCAAACAGACTTCATGAACTCAGAGTAGTTTCTGCCACAAAAACACACTTCCTCATGTCTCCACAAGGTCCGTGGTAGGAAGGGATGTTCCTGTGTGCTCCCCGCTGGGGCTCTGTGCAGGGACAGTAGGGACATGGGCTCACCTTTGAGTCAAACGTCCTTGCCATCTCAGCTGATAGATAATTTACGATATGATAAGATATGGTATAACACAATATAATACAATACAATATATTGGTAGACCATTGGGATATCTTCAATTTCTGTGACCTGGTTTCTGGTATGCCCACCCCCCTTCTTCTGTACACGGAGTCAGGCTTGGGTTGACTCAGGGAGTGCAGTACAGTTAGAAGGCGAATCCTTCTCCCCTACTCAGGCTCAAGGTGTCACTACTGTCTTTGTGGCCTCCTTCTGCCCCCTTGTCCTGTGAAGTTGGCCTTGAGTTCTGCGGAGCTCATCCCTTCAATCGCCCACTGCCACCACTGCTCCTCCCGGTCGGACTGCCCTGACCAATTCAGTCCACGCCCCTCCCCGCCTTGGACACAAGCCCAGCCCTGGTGCTGATTATTAGCATTGTGAGTTTGAGCAAGTGGCTCCAAGCCTGTTTCTCCATCCACAAAATGAAGATGATAATAGTATCCAAATGACACAGTAAAAATTGTGTGAGCCAAAAATTCAGATAAAATGCCCTTTGGAAACCGCAAAGCACCGTACAATGGCCCCTGTTTCCACTGCTCCCCATCTGGGGAGGGCACCCCCCTGTCCACATCCCAGGCCTCCTGCTGCCCGCAGGGAGCGTCTACCCTGACAGTCCTTATCTTCCACAGTCCCTATCCAACTCAGTGTCCACATTTTCCCTTTATGGGTCCAGTGAGACAGAAGACTCGCTGTCTTCCATTCATGGTCCTTGTGTCCCCTTCTTCAGAATTTGTCTCCATGCCTTTGTTTGAATTCGTTCCTCTTCCTAAATGCCTCTCATGTTTCCTTGTGCGTCATCTCTCCCTGTGTTGCGAAGCGGAACAGGATACCAGGAGCTTGCACCCCTTCTGAATTCTTGTCTTTCCCACTTAGAAACACTGTCCTGCTCCTACGTAATGCTGCAAGTTCAGTTACAGCACATCAGCCTGGGCGCTCGGGGCGGGCACGCAGAATGAGACCCGGCCAGACATGGTCCTGGCCCTTGAGGGGCTTTCTGACTGCCTAGGGGGACAGCCACAAATACAGTCAAGTACCCACCACAGAGAAAGGCCTGGAGACTGAGGCCCAATGATGCCTGCAATTCAGGGATGTGAGTCCTACCCCTAAGGGTGGCATTCCTGCTGGCGCATTTTTGTCTCTCCAAGCCGTTCCCAGCCACAGGACACTTACTGCTAGCCCGTGTTGAGTGTCGGTATTGCCTGTGATGAGTGTCACAGGGCCACTGAGCATCAGGGGCACTAGGCCGTGGGTGCTGGGAAGAGCCTCCCCACTGTGTCCCCAGAATGCCCATGGTCTATACTCAGAATATCTATTAAGTGAGTGATGGCAGCCTCTGAAAGAGCCCCCTGGGCCTGGTCTCAACTGTCGGAGTCCATGTGACCTGAGGCAAGGCACTTCTCCCCTCCAGGCCTCAGTGTCCCCTCTTGTCAAGTGGGTTCATCGCAAAGGCCCAAGGGACCCCTACGGCAAGGAGGTGAAGCCCAGGAGCTACAGCGTCGGGACACCGGGTCCAGATCTCCAGCTTCCCGAGTGGCTTCAGGTAAGTGAATTTATCTCTCTAAGCCTGTGTAAAAGGGACAACAGTACTGCAAAACCTAATCAGAACACTAGAGGCGGCATCCCAAGAACTCAATTGCACAAAACTTGGAGTCTCATTATGGTGAGGCTAAAGAGAAGCTGCGGAGATTAGAGCTTGTGTTGTGTCTGAATTCAGCTATGATGACGTGTTACAGTAGGGTTCCTGTGGATTAAATGTGTTTATACACACACACACACACACACACACACACACACACACGGCCCAGGGTTGCATCTAGAAACCCCAAGGGGGCAAAGAAAATGACTTGGATATCACCTGTGAGTGAGCCACAAAGAACTGGTTTTCAGTTTCCCAAGAGAATTGAAGGAAGACATATCAGAGACCACTTCTCCTTTTCTATAAAAATGCTCAGAATCATGTGCATGATTAATATCCCAAACACTATTCCCTTTTGGCCTCTATCAAAGGAGAAAACTTAAGCTTCCTTTAGTCTACAGGGGGAAAGCAGTGTCTGAATAAAACCAGCTCATAGAGCACCTGGGTGGCTCTGTGGGTTAAGCATCTGCCTTTGGCTCAGCCATAATCTCAGGGTCCTGGGATCGAGCCCCCACATTGGGATCCACACTCAGTGGGGAGTCTGCTTTTCTCTCTCCCTCTCTGTACCCCCTCCCCCCATTCATGCAATTTCTCTCTCTCTCTCTCAAATAAGTAAAATCTTTTTAAAAAAAGCCAGCTCCTACCACTCCAGCCCAGATGAGAAACTCTTGGCACTGGCCTCTTGCCTCCCCAGGTGGGGCCTGCAGGAGGCTTGCTGGGGCAGGGCTGCCAGCCTCCTCACCCTTCTCGGTGACCAGCAACATTAGGCCATCCGCAGATGCTCCTACACCAGGGAGCTCAATCAGGAACCAGGGTCCCAAGTGCATCCCACACAAGACCTAGCAAGGGCTTTCTGCTATGATCTGGGCTCATCTTCATCTTACGCATAGGTATCAGAGTGGGAGGGGGAGGCCAGGGAGCCCCCCGTTACAGATAAAGGACTGCACCCTAGGGAGGGGTTAGCCGTGCTTCCCTGGCTGATTCTTCTCTGTCCTCTATGTCCTTCCTTCTCATCTCCTGATCTCTGAATGTTGGCATGCCCCAGAGCTCAGCGCATGGACCTCCCACCCTGTCTGGGGGACCTCACCCAAGCCTGTGGCTTTGTGTACCGTACATGTGCACCTGGGGACCACTCTCAACTGTGGCTCTGCAGCCCAGCCTCTCTGCAGAACTCCAGACTCTTACATCCAACTGCCCACTCGGCGCCCCCTCTGGGATGTCTCACAGGCATCACTCTGCGTGGGTCCGAACTGAGTTCTTGGTCTTTCCTCCTCCCACACTCTGCTCCATGTGAGTTCATGGCAATTCCATCATTGCTCAAGCCAATAACCTTGGAGTCACTCTTGGCTTCTGTTTCTAACAGACTCATTCCCAAACCATGAGCAGACCCACATACATACGAATTTTGGCCACCTCTTCCCATCTCCATCCCCACCAGCCTGCTCTGAACCACCAAGGGCCCTTGACTGGTTTGCCGCGGTCTCCTTCATGGTCTTGCTACTTCCACCCCTGTGCCCTGCAGTCTGTTATGAACTAACTCAGCAGCCAGGCTCTCCTGGGACGATGAAAGTCAACTGAGGTCCCTCCTCAGCTCAAACCCCATCCATAGGTGGTCCGTGCTACCTCTCCATCTGAGGTGGTAGCCCCCCTCCCTCCCTGCTCACTCCACTCCAGCTGTAGTGGCCCCCAATACACCAGGTACACTCCCACCTGGAGGCCTGAGCATTTGCAACTTTGTCTGGGACACTTCCCCCCACCCCAGGTGTCTGCATGCCCATTTCCCTACCTACTGGGAACAGCATCACTCCCCATCCTTACACCAACAGCATCTTTTCAGTGAGGTCTTCCCTCACCTCCTTCATTTAAATTGCACCCCCCTCCCGTTTTCCATCACCCCTGTTTACTTTATTTTTCTCCATGACACTGCCCACCAAACATACCATATACATCATTTACGTTGTTTATTATTTTTCTCCCCTAACTGGAATGTAAGTTCCCTAAGGGTAGAGGTTTTTTTTTATCAGACACACAGTAAGTGCTCAATAAGTATCTGTTAAATGCATGAAAGACCAGCAGTCAGTGGTTCTGGTGTGTCTGTGTCAGCCGTTCCCCTGAGTACCACTGCACTTAGCCGATGAATGCAAGAGCGACACCTTAGATCAAGTTCAATTCCTCCTTCAGTTGAGAGAGGCTGAGGCCTAGTGAGGGAGGGGATATCCCACAGAATCACAGCACACTGACTTTAGAGCTGCAGCTGGGACTGGATTCCCCCATCTCCCAAGCAGAGCCCACGCTCTGGTCTCCCTGTCCCCCACAGCTAGAGGTCTCTCCATCCTGACAGCAATTTCCGACCTCCCGAGCTGAAAGTAAGAACAAGGAACTACAGAAAACGGAGAAATGGGGTATGGGGGGGCGGTATTTTTAGGTTTGTGGGTTTCTAAGTACATACATATATAGAAAGGTCTGTAAGTATGGCTATATATAGGTGTTGATTCAGGAAGTGAGTTGAGTGTTGGGTCAGCTTTTCTGGGGGTGGCTGTGAGCCTGTTGCAACACAAACAGTTTAGAACCAGAGTGGCCGAGTCCAAGGAAACTGGCCTGCTGAGTCAGCTGGAAGCTGCACACCTCACATGAGAAGTTCAGAAAGAGTCTGAGGACTTACATCCTCCTTTTTCTTCTCAATCAGCCGGAAGCACTGGTGAAATTCCAAGGCCCACCCAACCCAGTAACTGCCCAAGGCTTTTCGGTCAAAATCTCCCCAGTGTAGACAGGTATTCTGAAGAGGACCACTGAGTGGAAACCTAGAGCCCCTGCTCCCAGTTGACCAGACACTTCCCTAGGCTCTGGTCCCTTTGGCCGCCAGGAATTTTCCCAGACCTCAGACCAGGCTTAAAAGCCGAGGCCTGGGTCAGCATGGGGCACTTCCTATCAGCCTGACACCGTTCACCACCCGTGATCTCATTTCATACAACTTACCAGGGAACTACTTTTATAATTGTCTCCATTTTACAGTTGGAGAAACTGAGGCAGAGGGGGTAAGTAATGTGCCCGGGTCTCAGCTTAAGGGGCAGATCCAAGCAGTCTGGCCCCACCGTCCCTTTCCTTAACCACCAGGTTACACCGCCCTGGCTGGAGGGCAGGGAGCCTGGGTCAAAGCCCAAACTGTGCGGCCTTCATTCATTCAACAAGTGTTTACTGAGTATTGACTAAGTATAGAGTATTCCCGGGCTCTGAGATGCGTGGCGCGACCCAGGGCCAGATGCCTCAGATCTTGGGCTGGACGCCGAGCTAAGTGATGAACGTGGAGCAAGCGCGTTGGCTATTTGTGGAAAGTGAATGATGGCAGGCCTTTCCTCTCACCTGGGGCTACCCGAGGGAGGCCTCCTGATCCATGCTGTAGAAATGGGAGCGAGTGTCCCTCTGCAGGGCAGGAGAAGGCCCAAGCACTGGAGCTGGAGCAGATCCCTACCGTCGTGTAGATTATGTTATAGGTGGGAAGAGACAATGACCGCAAATAAATGAGGTAATGAAGATGGTTATAAGCAGGGTGCCTGGGTGGCTCAGTGGGTTAAAGCCTCTGCCGTCGGCTCAGGTCATGATCCCAGGGTCTTGGGATCAAGGCCCGCATCGGGCTCCCTGCTCAGTGGGGAGCCTGCTTCCTCCTCTCTCTGCCTGCCTCTCTGCCTGCTTATGATTGCTCTCTCTCTCTCTGTCAAGTAAATTTAAAAAATGCCAAAAACATCTTTAAAAAAAAAAGAAAAAGATGGTTATAAGCGACCTAAATAAAACAGGGTGATGGGATTGGTATAGGTTGAACTGTGTTCCCCCAAAACTTACATGTTGAGGTCCTGTTGACTGTGGCCTTGTCTTTATTGAGGTAATCGACTTAAAATGAGACCGGGGTGGACCCCAATCCAATATGACTGATGTCCATAGAAAAAGGGGAAATTTGGAGACAGGTACAAGGACAGAATGCCCTAGGAAGATGAAGCCAGAGGTCACAGTGATCCATCTACAAGCCGAGGAACAGACAAGATTGTCACAACCCACCAGAAGCTGCGAGAGAGGCCTGGACCAGATTCTCCTCCCTGCCTCAGAAGGGACCAACCTCTCCAACATCTTTATCTTGGGCTTCTAGCCTCAGGGAATGTGAGAAAATAAACCTCTGTGGCTTCAGCCACCCCTCAGCAGTGCTTGGTTACACAAAGCCTAACCGACACGGGGTGAAGCGTGTGTGGAGAACAGGGTTACTTCAGCTAACACGGGACGAGGCCCATCTGAGGAGGGGACACACGGACTGAGTCCTGAACATGGAGAAGAAGGCTGTACTGGGAAGAGCTGTGGAAGATCCATGCCCCAGAGGTGGAAACAGACTTGGCATTTCTGGGCTGGGGGTGAGGGGGTTTAGGGAGGGAGGTGGGGTTGGTGGGGGAGGTGGGGAGGGATGGCAGGGCCAGGTGGAGCAGGGGGAGTGAGGGCAGAGAGGGTCAAGGTGAGGTGAGATGGAAGGCAGAGGACAAAGGAGGGAGGGCCTCATGGGACATGCTGGGTATGCGGGTGTCACACCAACTGCGGTGGGAAGTCAGTGGAGGGAATGATGTGAGACCCGACTTTCCCCTTCAAAAGATCCCCCCGGCTGCTTCGTGGGAAAGGCACTTGGGGGTTGGGTAGACAGAGATCAGTTAGCAAGTGAGGCTCATGTTCCACGGAGAAATGAGAGGGAGGGTTGGTCTGTGTGGTGATAACTGTGGAGAACCCCAACAGGACTTGTCAGTCCTTGGATGAGAGGAAAAGAGAGGCATCGAGGATGACCCCCGGGATTTTGGTCCAAGCAACTGAAAGAACAGCAGCGCTCAATTTTTACATCGGGAGGAGGAAGGGGGGCAGAGGAGGGGGCTCCTTGAAGAGGAAGACCAACAGTCAGCTTCCACCCAAATAAGATTTATAAGATTAGGACCAAAGGAAAATTAGAGACACATCGTCGCTGTGCTAGGACTCTCAGCTGGAGGGAGACAGACGCATAAGCAAATACTAGAAATACCCCAGGCGAAGTAGCTGGCTACCCACAGCTGAGGGGATTACTCTGGGGAAGTGGAAGAAAGGAGGAACGGTTTTTGTTTTGTTTTTTCAAAACAATTTCAGACTTACATAAATGTTGTAAAAATAGTACCAAGAATTCCTGAATATCTTTCACCTAGTTTCCCCACATGTTGACATCCTACAAATTTACAGCACTGTCCTCAAAACGAAAATCAACATGAGCTCCAAACCTCATTCAGATTTCATCAGTTGCCTCACTAATGTCCTTCGTTGGGTCCAGGAGCCAATCCGGGCCCATACATGGCACGTAGCTGTCGTGTCCCCTCAGGCTCCTCCAGCCCGGAACAGCGGGACTAGCCGGTGATGCTGTCGATGTCCCTCAGTTTGGGTTTGGCTGTTGTTTTCTCAGGTTGTGTGTTTTGACAACGACGCTACCGAAGTGGGTGCCCGGGTGGCTCAGTTGGTTAAGCATCTGCCTTTGGCTCAGGTCACAATCCCAGGGTCCTGGGATCAAGTCCTGCATCCGGCTCCTTGCTGAGCAGGGAGCCTACTACTCCCTCTCCCTTTGGCCCTCCCCGGGCTCATGCACACGCGCTCTTTCTCTCTATTTCAAATAAATAAATAAAATCTTAAAAAAAAAAAAAAAAGGAACACCACAGAAGCAATGCTATGCCCTTCCCAGCCCATGGCACTGGGTGGTACCTGAGGTCAGAATGTCATATGACTCCTTATACTGGCTCCGATTCCCTGGGTAGGGCAGTGTCTGGTTTTTCAGCTAGGTTTTTCCACTGTCAAGATACCATTTTCAAACCCTTTGCAATCAACAAGCATCTTGTGAGGAAATACTCTGAGATGTGTAAACATCCTGTTTCTCATTACATTTTCACCCATGCATGTTTGTTTCCACTGATGAGTCCTGCCTAAAACAATCATTACTGTGGGTGTTTGCCAAATGGTGGCTTTCTATTTCCATGGCTCCTTCTAACATCTATTAATTGGAATTTTGCTGTAAAAAAGAGCTTTTCTTCTCCCTTTTATGTATTCAAATACTTGTCTGGCGATCTGTCTAGTGGCTCAGTGGGTTAAGCATCTGCCTTTAGCTCAGGTCATAGTCTCGGGGTCCTGGGCTCCCTGCTCAGTGGGGAATCTGCTTCTCCCTCTTCTTCTGCTTCCCCCGACCTCCGCCGCCCACCGTTCATGCTCTCTCACGAGAGAACACAATCTCTCTTAAATAAATAAGTAAGCAAATAAATAAAATCTTTAAAAAATACTTGTCTATATCGGTATAGACCCATTATTTCTTATTTTGCCTTTAATTTATGTTATAGTCTATTTTGACTATTACTTATTTTGCTGCTGAAATTGCCTCAAATTTGGCCACCCTGAGCCCCATCCAGTTGGCTCCTGTGTTCAGAAAGAAAGTTTTGAGTTGGGTCATAAACAAGGCATAGGGGCTGGTGGGGAGGAGGGAGAACAGAGGCTTCCAGCCTTGAGGTGCCCCTGAGGGCAACCATGGGCCATCTACACCCCGTGCTCTCTGACGATGCTGCCCGGCCTCTGGGCTCACTATTCCCGACCGTGAGGGCCAGGATGATGCAGCCGTGTGCCTTGCTCACGGGGAGACACCTCCACTGACGATGCCCCCCCCACCAAGGACGTCCCTAGGGACCAGCCTTTTGGGGATGCAAGTACTACAGCTCTTTCCAGCACTGGACTGTTAATGCATCTGCCTGGATTTGCTCAAGAGGGGCCCTCCGCCCAGCCCACCGACCCCTGCAGCCACTTCCTGCCCGCCACAGCCCTGCGGGATTGGCCATCACTCAGGGCTGTGGTGTCCCCACTGCTTGGCCAGTGACTGAAGGCTGTTGTCCTGACTTCCCTGCCAGAAGGGCTGGTCTCAGGGGAGGGCGGTGAGGCTTTCTGAGCTATGGACTGACAGAACCACATGGCCTAGAGGCCACCTAGGTGAGACTGGCTGCTGTTTTGACTGATTTGTTGTCATTTTTTCATCTAGCACCTCTGTGAAGTCTTAAGGGAATGCCCGGTAGTTTACCTAGTGGGCAAAGGGGGCAGGAAGGTGGCAGCTGGATGACTATCAGTCTGGTCCAGGGGCCTGCCCACAGGGATGGAGCTGGGCCCCGGAGGCAGAATGCCTTATCTGAGGTTGCAGAGACAGCTGGTGGCTAGGGAAGAGTAGGACCCACTGTTAGGACTCCTCATGTCCTTACCACTTCACATTCCCAGTCTGTTCTCCTTCTTGTTTCTCAGCTACTGATGAGGGCACAGTCTGGGTGTACCTGTCCATTTCCCCCACGCCCCAGCAGGCAGAGAGACAGAGGCCAGTCTTCCGGCCCCTTTCTGGGCCAGAGCCTCCAGGTACAGGAGTGGCATGGATCCCTTGCCCCAGGGAAGGAGAGCTGTCCTGGGTCATCTAGCTTGTGCAAGGCTGAGGTCAGGTGCAGGCTCACCTTGTGACCTCTCCTGGTTAGAGGCCTATGGCCTCCCCCCAGATCCAGCACTAGAGGGCTAGAGTCTGGCCACCTTTCCTGCCTTCGCTGGTTCCTCTTCCTCCAGGACAGGATTAGAAACAGGGTCCGCTCTTTTTCTCTTTCAAATTTCAATTAAGCTTCAAGATAGGTTAAATAGCCACATGACTCAAAATTCATGAAAAATAAAATTTCCGCCATAGGAAGTCTCCTTTCCAACTCCATCCTTTGGACACCCCCACCCCAGAGGCAGTTCCTGTGGTTCATTTCTTATGCTGCTTTCCAGAAAGAGTCTATGTCAGGTCAGCAAACTTCTGCTATGCAGGACCAGAGAGCAAATGTTTTTGGCTTTGCAGGCCCAGAGTCCTCTTTCACATCACTCAACTGCCAGTGTGGCAGGAAAGCAGGCACAGATGGTGCACACATGAGTACATGTGGTATGTCCCAGTGAAATTTGATTTATGCACCCTGAAGTGTGGATTTCATGTAATTTTCACATATCACAAATTATTATTCTTCATGTTCAGTCGGTTGAGCATCCAATTCTTGATTTTGGCTCAGGTCATCATCTCAGGGTCAGAAGATTGAGCCCTGCCTTGGGCTCTGCACTGAATGTGGAGCCTGCTGAAGATTCTCTCCCTCTGCCATCTGCCCCTCCCCAACTCCACTCATGCCTGCGTTCTCTCTCTCTCTATCTAAAACCAAAAAAAATCTGAATAGCCTTTCTTCTCCCAGGCTCCTCCGCCTCCCTTGACATCTCTTTAAAGCCTTCATCTTTTTTTTTAAAAAAGATTTTATTTATTTATTTGATACAGAGAGATTACAAGTAGGCAGAAAGGCAGGCAGAGAGAGAGGAGGAAGCAGGCTCCCTGCTGAGCAGAGAGCCCAATGCGGGCCTCGATCCCAGGACCCTGAGATCATGACCTGAGCCGAAGGCAGAGGCTTTAACCCACTGAGCCACCCAGGTACCCCTAAAGCCTTCATCTTGTTCCCTCAGTAATAGTTAATCTCATGCACGGAGGGCCCAGGCACCAGCCTTGGCTTGTCTCTCCAGAGAGACTCTGACCTTACCTGTCTGTCCCCTTGGCCCTGTGCCAGGCCAGCTCTTCAAGTATTTCTTGGATTCAAGCCTCCTAATGGGTCCTCTACCTTGACTCTCCCTCCACCTGTCCTTCCTCCCCCCAGAGGGATGCATCAAAGTCACAGATGTAATTCCGAAGGCCCCGTGTATACTTCACAGATCTGTGCAGGGAAAACCACACTCCTTAGGGTCGTGTTTAAGACCCCCGCCCCACCATGGTTGGACCTTTTCTGACTATAGCTTAATCACTACGAGCAGACCGTGGCGCCAAACTGGGCTGAATCCGGGCTCTCCTCAGAGGTTTGACTTTGGGCAAACAAACCTTTCCTTGGTGAGAGCTTAGTTTCCTGGCCTGTAAAATGGGTAGAAGAGCAGCCCTTGCCCTCACCTTCTAGGGTTATTGTGAGTTAACTCACATTAAGTACTTAGAGGGTGGCTGGCGCCTAATTCATGCCCAGAGCGTGCTGGCCACCATTATTTTTACTTTCAAACTCGGTCATCGCTTTATCTCCCACGCTCAGCACCCAAGTTCACTGTCTCTGGCTCCCAACACTGTAGCCTCGCTAGGCTGTGACACTTTTGGAATCACTCCATGCCGGTGACCTTGCTGTGTCCTGTTCCCTCTGCTCCTTCAGGTGGGACGAGCCTTCCCCACCTTGCCTGCTGTTGAAATGCCACTGTTTTCTCAGAGCCCAGCCCCAAGGCAGCTCCCCTTGGAGGCCTCAGACCTCACGCCCTTTGTATTTCCCCCTCCCTCTCTACTTCTATGATGGTGTTTCCCCGTCTACTCTCAGGAGGACTGTATATGCTCATGCCATCCCCCAGTGAGATTGTTGACTCCCTCCCTGAGGGCAAGGTCTGGGTCTTTCTCACCCCTGAGCTCCCCCAGCGCTTAGCCCAGAAACTTGCATGGGGGAAGTTCACAGCGAATGCCTTTAGATGTAACTGCTTGAGCTCTGGGGACACAGGATGAGGACATGGGAAGAAATAATGACATTGCCCAAGGTGGGACTCAGTACTTCTACAGGGTCTAGAACCCATGCACTTACAAACAAAATGGACTATGTTTTCCCAAACCTCGGAGGTGAGCTGGAGGTCCGCCAGCTCTCCTGGTCCGTTCCCCCATCACACTGCCTATGAGGTCACAAATCCTACAGGACTCCAAAGGGTGTTGGCTTTGCCATCTACACTCACCTGCCTTGCATTCCTCCCATAAGAACCGGGCGATGAAGAGCTCGAGTGCACCACCTCATCAGCTGCGGGGTGTGGACATCCTCTGGGAATCTAAAGCTTTCAGTTCCTCACACGTGAGGTCCCCAAAAGTCTAGATTTTTAGGCTACTGTGCTTATGACCCAAATCTCTCTGAATACTGTTGTGACCATATGTGTGACCAGAGCTCAGGGAAGAGGGCAAGCCATCAGCCCACATATCCACAGGGACTACACTAGCTACGTGTAATAGGAATCTTCGAGAATTGGGCTTTTCTTCCCTTGTGTGACATAAGTCCTGAAGTCGGGTGGACCATGCCTTCAAGTGTCCCAGACTCCTACTCTCTTGCTCTGCCATACTTGGGATGTGACTTCCGTCTTCAATGTTGCTGTGTGGTCATGTGACAAGGCCCCTGTGACTTCATATATCACATTTGCATTCCAGACAAGGGGAAACAGTGAGGGGAAACAAAAGCACAGTTGAGTCCCCCTATTTTAAAGCGCTTTCTAAGAATCCCCTCCCAGTGACAGGCATTTACACCTCATTGGGCTTACCTGTGACCCATGCACACCCTAACTGCAAAGGAGTCTGGGAAATGTAGTTTCTCAGCTGGACACATTGCTGCCCAGATGTAAAAACTGGGATGCTGTTAGTGAAGAAAAGGGGGAGTAGTTGGAGTGGGTCGTTCGCAGTCTCTACCTCAGCTGGGATAATCAAGGAAGACTTCACGGAAGAAATAAACCACAGTAAAACCAGATAATTTACCATGTGTCAGGCACTTTACTAAGTACAGGTGGGGGAAGGGAGGGTTCTGTTACCCTCACACTGGAAAGAGCAGTTCCAGTGCCCATTTTAGAGATAGGGCTAACAAAACCTAATGTTGTTCAGTAACTCACTCAGGGTCACACAGCTAGTAAATGGCAACTAGATTCAAACTCCAGAATCCAGCCCGCTCCCTTCTCCCCTCTGGGCTCACTTTCCCAGTCTCAGGGTGCCTCTGCAGAGAAGGAAAAAAAAGGCCCAGACAGTGTGTATGCAGACCAGGACCCTGACAGGCTTCAGAGGGAATAGGGAACAGAGATTCCCAGATTGCTCCAAGTGGCAATTTCTGAACATAAAGATAACTTACTTACTTATAAATAATTCCCAGAAGAATGTCACCTGTTTTACACTTTAAAAAAGCATTAGCATAAAACAAAAGTCAAAAATCAAATGGAACACTGGGATGAGAGCACCTTTTGTGGGGGACCCCAGAGACAAGGCAAGGGACAAGGCGGGAGGCCGACTCCAGGCTCGGAGGACCAGCAGGGCAGGGGAGCAGGTGGGTCCCTGTGCACACGACCAAGTCCTTCCTGCCCTGGACAGCGGCCAGCAGAATCTGCCACCTGTCAGGAACTGGGCGGCGGCAGGACATGTGAGGAGCAAAACCATGCAGTTCAGTGTCCTGGGAACATTCCTGCCTGGGGTGACGTGACCAGCCGTGAAGTTCTGGGTACCCTCTGCTTGGGGCCACGTTCCGGCCCTCCGAGTGTTCTGCGTGGCTCAAGTGGAAAGGAACTCGACTCCCCCACTCCTACAGGGGTGTCCAGAAACCGGGGAAATCCTAGGGCCTCCGGTTTCACCTCAGGTCTGGACGCTTAGGGGTTAGAGTGCACCTGGGGCGGCAGCGCAGAGGCTATGGCTGTGCGCCCCCTTTAGGCAGGACCTGGTACTGCAGTTACCTGCTAATGTCCTGAAAAGTTCTTACTGCTGTTGTCCGGTAGGTGATGGTGCTGTTAACTAAAATCTGGAATATAAAAGGACAGACAGATTGGTGGCGGTGTCAGGAGAGCCTGGAGATGGTTATTGTCTTTTCAAAGAGAAGGTGGAGCTTGTTCCTGACCTCACTCAGTTAATGCATAAAATGGCTCAAAATGGCAAACAGAGCAAACCATATTCCAACACTGCGTGGATTTATCAGTAAACAGGAGCCTTTTAAGACCCCATAATGTGCTCAGCATGATTCTGAGATGTCTGACAAATATATGAAAAGTAGAGTGAAAATGCAGCTAATCCAACCATTGGGAAATTGTGGCTTTTCTGGACACCTGAAATTGTACCAACCCCACACTTTTTTAAAAAATGTTAAATATTTTGGATGAAAATATTTTTAAAACACATCATGCTGTCATCCCTGGCTGCTGCTGCTTCTTTTTTAAAGATTTATTTATTTATTTATTTATTTGACAGAGAAAGAGAGAGAGCACAAGCAGGGGGAGCAAACAGACCCCCCTCTGATCCTGGGACCCTGAGATCATGACCCGAGCCAAAGAGAGACACACGACCAACTGAGCCACCCAGACAGCCCTCATCCCTGGCTTCTTAGAAGCTATCGAACATGGTTTCATTGTGAGCAATCATCTACTCTGCTCTCTGTGCGAGGATAGGATGGCCCTGGAGGCTGTGGGGTGGAGGCAGCTGTTGGTTTCCACACTATATGGTCCCCAGACACTATTTTATTGATTCATCTGCTCTTATACTCTTTCTAGGTATTCCCCCACTTCAAAGTTCATTTTCCCCTGTTCTTCTTAAGCCTCCTTTCACTTTATTGCCTCTAATCTGTTCCAAGTTTAGAGACCAGACATAAATGATTCATCTTTTGTAGCCCATCTTGGTCCAAAATGGAATTAAGGGGACTGTGAAAATGTATCAAGTACCTACTGTGTATAGCACATTTTATTTTTTTATTTTGTAAAATTAAAGCTTGGTTTTTTAAAATTTTATTATTAGTACTTATTAGTACTTCATTAGTTTTTGGTGCAGTGTTCCATGATTCATTGTTTGCATGTAACACCCAGTGCTCCATGCAATATGCGCCCTTCTTAATACCCATCACTGGGCTCATCCATCCCCCCAGGCCCCTCCCCTCTGAAACCCTCAGCTTGATTCCTGGGGTCCCTAGTCTCTCATGGTTCGTCTCCCCCTCTTAGTTCCCCCCTTCATTTTTCTTGAATAATGTCCTTCTAATGTCCTTCATGTTATTCCTTATGTTCCACATATGGGCGAAACCATATGATAATTGTCTTTCTCTGCCTGACTTATTTCATTCAGCACAATCCCCTCCAGTTCCATCCACGTCGATGCATATCGTGGTATTTCTCCTTTCTGATGGCTGAGTAATATTCCATTGTATATATGGACCCCATCTTCTTTATCCAGTCGTCTGTTGAAGGGCATCTCAGCTCCTTCCACAGTTTGGCTCTTGTTCAGCATCATTAGCCATCATTGAAATTCAAATCAAAACCACACTGAGATACCACCTTACACCAGTTAGAATGGCAAAGACTGACAAGGCAGGAAACAACAAATGTTGAGGAGGATGTGGAGAAAGGGGAACCCTCTTACACTGTTGGTGGGAATGCAGCGCATTTCACCAGCTGGTTTGCAACCGTTATTTTGTTTTTCACAATAGCCCTTTGAGTTGGGAATTTTAATCTCCACTTTATAGATGTGTAGACTGGGGCTCAGAGACTTTAAGCAACTTGCCCAAGGTCACACAGCTACGGGGGAGCAGCAGCACTAGAATCCAAATGCAGTGTGTCTAGCGCAGGGACCATCCGGGCTTTCCCGTGCTCTGCGTTTGTGGTAAATGGCCTGCTCTTCCCTGTTGCTGCTTACTGTGCTGGCCTGTGATAGCTTCGTCTTCCCAAATAGAATGTAAGCCCCTTGAGGTCCGTGACCTGGCTGCCCACTTAGGTATTGCCCACCCCATGGCCCAGTGGCAGGAGTCCGGGGGATCAACCGTTGTCTTGCAAAGGGCAAGAGCCTGGAAGAATGGGGGTAGGAGAATGGAGTGGGCCATTGCCCCTTCCTTCCCAATACCTCAGATCCCCCTGCTACCCAAAGCCTTGAACTCGCCAGCAGGCATCTGCTCAGCGTTGGCTGAGCAGAATGCTTTGTCTGCGGAAAAGCCAAACCTTCCCTTAGCGTTTAAACCAGCAATATCTGAAGCACCCCGACACGTGCCACTCGGGGTTGGAAGGAAGGAGCGCTGGCCCGGCAGCCTGCCTCTCCCTGGGGCCCCACATGGAGGCCAAGCCCAGCCGAGATGCCACGGAGACACAGTAGCCCAGGAGGGCAAGGCTAGCGTTGGGTCCAGGGTTTTTGCTAAAGAAATTCTAGAGCAGATGGCCTTTGAGGAACCTTTCTTACACAGCTTCTTTCCTGAAAGGAGATTAACTGGAATTCTGACTTTCCAGCCAAAGCAAAAGTGGGCCAGCACCCCAGCTTCTGCTGAGTAATGCCTGCTCTGAATCTTTGCTCTGTGACTAAAACTCCGGGGAGAGAAGCTCACGTGACTTACGGATTTCAGTGTGACAGGACCGTTTCTGTTTGTGTTTTGGTTCTCCTTCAGAAACGGAGCACAGCGGCAAACCCCCTCCCCCCGTGTGACTGGAGGGCACAGCAGGAGTCATGTGACCGCTGTCCCCACCCTGTGATCCAACCCTTTCTCACCCTTGCTGATTGCCCAGGTGTTTCAAGGCCTCCCGGGGCTGACACACTATTTGCATCATTTCTGATACTTGTCTCTGGATTTGTTTGCCTTTGATTAATAGTTAATGTGGATTGGGCTTGAGGGAAGTTGTTGAGACAAGCAGACAGCAGATGTGTCCCACAAAGAGCTTGTTGGGCCTCAGATCCGGGGCTCCCCACCCATCCCGGCCCCAAGAGCCTTCTCAGGTTTTCTTGCTGAGACCTGAGGCTGGACAGTGTGGGTCTAGCCCCTCCTGCCTCAGCCCCAGGACTAACTGTAGATTTGGACCAGCCTCGAAGGGCCAGGCCAGGCGCTACTCAGCCTTAGGCTTCTGTGGGCCTCCTTCCTCTTTTCTCTGGATTCCCTACCTTCCCTCTGCCCTGGCCCTTTTCCCGGAGTCAGAGCTGCCTCCCCATCCTTGGGTCCATGGCACATCGCTTTACAGACCCGGGGAGGCCTGGGGCTGAGGGACTCTGCCAAGATTCCCCCCACCGCTCCCTTATGGGAGAGGAGACTGGGGCTGGCAGGGTGACTTTTTGACCCACTTCACCCATCCAGCACTTTCCAGTACACCTTCACCTGTCTGGCCTCAGTTTGCCCATCTGCCAAGGAGTGGGAAATGAGCCCCATTCTCCCAACCGCAGGATAAAAACTTGGATAACCTGGGTTTGCAACAGGCCACATTACCCCCTGGCCCCAGCAGCCCACACGCTTGAGCAGGCATCCAAAGCCTCTGGAGGGCTGCGAGGACCGAGAGCGCTGCTCCTCCCGCCCCCACCCCAACCCGTAGGCTGTCCCATTCACTCAGGCTGGGGTGGGAGCAGAGAATTTGCATTTCTCACAAGTTTTCAAGTGATGCTGATGAGCTGGTCCAGGGGCCACACTTTGAGAACCGTTGGGCTGGCGGGAAATGGAAGCTATACAAAATGAAGGCCCGTCCAAGGTGGCTGACCTTCCCGCCAAAGTCCGTCCAAGATGGTTGACCTTCCCGCCAAGGTTCGTCCAAGATGGCTGACCTTCCCGCCAAAACCCATCCAAGATGACTGACGCCTAGCCCCACCCCTGCTTTACCCAATAAAAACCCTCCTCGACCAGAGAAACCTTCCAAGAACCAATGTTCTAAATCACATAGCTCCTGGTCACCACCCCAACTGTCCCCCAGAAGGGGCAAGAGTCAGTGTGTGCAGCAGTCAGCTCAGACTGGCTCTGGGAAGTCGGTAGCTTGGAATCAGCCGTGGTGGGAGTATTTACACTTTGGAAATCAGCAAATGCTACAAATCAGAGCCTTTTCCCAGGTAGTTGTTGTTTTGTTTTGTTATTTATTGGGGGGAGGGCACAGAGGGAAGGAATCTCAAGCAGACTTCCAGCTGCAGGGGGCTCGATCTCACGACCCTCAGGTCAGGAAGTGAATCAAAATCCAGTCCGAGGCTTCACCGACTGAGCCACCCAGGCTCCGCAGACTGCTGACTGGTGAACAATTACTAGCGCCCCACTGGCTAAGAGGGTAGCCTTTCTTTTCCTTTGTGCCCTAAGACAGGTGTTATGCTTCACAAGCTGGACGGGAAAGCTCAACCAGAATTCTCTGCCCCGCCATTTTCTTGTCTATAAATTGGAAACAATAATTGCATCTAGCTTCCGCAGGCCACAAGAATTAAGTAAGAGAATACATGTGAATCACTTAGCGAAGTAACCAGCATAGAGTGAGTGCTCAGAGATATTAGCTATTGTCATTAAAATCCTTTGGATTATAGGAATCTGTGTATTTCCTATAAGATGATAAAGTTTTCTAGAACTATATAGCCAGGAGGGTGGAGAGCATGGCATAGTGACTCAACAGCTATGGGGTATCTGCTCCCACAGAGTGTTCTGGGGGCTACCCAGCACCTACCATGAGCCCCAGCCCCTGGATTTGTACATGGGACACCCCTGGCCCTAGCAGCTTACCCTAGATGTTCTGGGGCTATCAGAATCTCTCTCCTGAGAACTTGGACCTAGAATGCAGAGCCAGCCTGTAGCTCACCACCTGCGGGGCCGGGAGGCAAGCAGGCTCTGCTGACAGCCAAAGGGACCAAGGGACGACATAGATGAGCAGAGGCCAACATGGGGAGAAAAGCCTGAGAATACCCCACTTCTGAATCAGGACTCCTCTTAAGGGTCTCTTGTTGTCCTTCCCCGGACCTACATCCTCACAACCGACATCCCCTTCAGCTTAAGTCATGTCAGGTGGGTTACTTCCATTAGTTACAACCTGAGAGCCTCAGCTTGTCCACTTACTGCCCTCTGTGGACACCCCGCCGCCCTGTCTCCCCCGGCACAGACGCGGTCCCAGTGCCAGCTCGGCCCTGCTCACTGTGAGCCTGGGAGGGTCTCTAGGCCTCTCTTCTTCAGTGTATTCGTTGAACGTGAATTTGGGCAAGAGCGAGCCACCCTCTGAATTTTCCCCATTATGTGAACAGAAATGATTATCTCACTCATTTTGTGAACAGAAATTATTATCTCACATTATCATCACTCCCTGTAGAAGGCCCTTCTGCAACTCCCCATGGCCTTTGGACGGAGCCCAGTCTCCTCTCATGGACTAAGGTTGCTGCCCGAGTCTCCCCCTGCCTATCTCCCTTTCTTGTTCCTTCATTTCTGAGCCACACCCACCTGCTGGCAGTTCCCCCCAAGAACCCCCATTCTGTCTGGCTTCTCTCAGTGTAGAATAGAATTTCCCCAAGCCTGTAGCCCACCAGCAGCCTTTCCCCAGGCCTCTCTCACCTTGGGCATTGTCTGCCCTGGCTCACCTTTCCCTCCAGGGCTCTGGCTGCCCCCCGCTGTGCCTGGCAGCCGGCCCATCTCCCTGTTACCACAGCCCATCACAGTGGCCTGCCTGCTTACCACTTCCTCTGCTGCACCACCAGACCCTGAGGCCCACGCACCACGTGTCTGCCCCCCTGGTTTCCGCAGAACCCACACCGTTTGTGCTCCATGGACGGTTCCATACAGGCTGTGGCCCGAGGAATGTGGCCTCCAGAGGATCCCACCCCTCGCTAGCTCCAGGGGCCACAGGCATGGCCCATTTCCTAGAGGGAGGAAAGGGAGAGGAAGGGGGAAGCAGCCCTCAGGTGGCCAGGGAGAGGTTATTGATGAGTCTGTCACTGGGTGATTGGAAAGGAGCTGCAGAGGAAAAGGTGGGGCGTGAAGGAATGGTGAGTTTGGCAGGAAAGAGGTCATATGAGAGGCCCAGGATGAAGGTGTGGAATCTGGAGGGGACATAAAGGAGTGAAAGAGAAAAATGAGCTCTGGACATTGACCCCGAGCCCTTCCTGGACCCCAGATTCCTGCCATGCCTGTTCCCAGGAGGCATGGGGCCCCAGGTGCTCATGGACCTGCCTGTGGACATGCCTGACCTAAAGGAAGCTGTTGGGCAAGGTTAAGTCAAATAGTATTCTTCAGGGGTTCTCTTACTATAATCAGCTTGCTAAAACCCCTCTCCAAAGCCCGCCGTGCTTGGAGGCCCTGGGGAGGGAGTGGTCACGGCCCCCAGTGCCAAGTGGGACGTGACAAGGCACGCAGATTGACAGCCCCCCTTGCCCCAGCTCCAGGGAGGCTGCTCTGCGAGAGGCCAAGCAGAGGAAGCCACGGTTCACCTCCCGTGGCACAGGCGCCGGGGTCAGGAAAGCATCACAGGAGAGCTCCGGCTCGTGGATGCCGTGCCTCAGTTGCCACTTAGTAGGGCTACAGTTCTTCCCACAGTGTGGCGATCCTAGTTTCTCTAAGCTTCAGAGAACCCTCTCAACAAACCAGACGGAATGAGGAAGTTGGGCTTCTGCTCCGTCCATTTTCATCCAGGAAGCCTGTGGCCTGAGGCCCCTGGTAACCTGTGCCAGGTTTTCAGAGTCACCCAGGAAAGATTTTACCAGATATCTAATAGACGACCCCATGAAAATCCTGTGCCAAACAAGAAGCTAAGAGAGTTCAGAGACAGCCTACACTCTAGGGCCTTCCCCAACCATATGAAAAACAGTTTTACTCCTCAGAAGCTTATAATCGAGGTGGGGAAAGAAAATTAATGTGCGTTTTTTTTAAGTGCGGAGAATAATTAAATAGTAAATGGTGTGATGCTTGCCAGTTGCAACAGGACTGTAAGGGAGTGGGTTCTGCGTCAGAGAATTCCCAAGAAGGGGGAGACCAGAGCCACAGATCTGGCTCAGTGGAGAAAAGCAGGGAGAGGTTCCGGGGAAGGGGAATTGCACGAGTGATTGCCTACAGAGTATGCAGGTCAGGCGGGGCTGGGCGAGCCAGGCTGTGTGGTAAACGCAGGGAGCAGGAAGATAGGATTGGAGAGAGGGAGGAGGGTGTGGGGAGGGGGAGGCGGGGCTGTTGCGAAGTCTGCCTTTGGAATGACGGAAAGGATGGAAGGAAGGATGGCGAAGGAGGAGGAAGCACCTGAGGGCTGGTGAGGAGGGAGCTGAGGAAGTTTCTAGCAATTGCTGGTCACCAGCAGGCAGGGGAAGCTGGGTTTCCTTATGGGGTGGCTGACTTGAGAGCTGAGGGGACCCCCTCATCCCTCTGGGGCCTGTGCCCCTCTGCAGCTGCACGAACTCCACGAGCCCCATGATCAGAGAATGAGCGCCCGGGCCCAGCCTCTCGCAGGCCCCAGGGAGCCACTGCGGGGCTCTGCACAGGGAGCGGCAGACCCAACACTCCGACAAACACTGGGGGCAGCTTCTAGGTACGAAGCAGCATGGGGAAATGGAAATAAGTGGCTGGGATCCACTGTCTAGGGGAAGAAACTCGGGTGGAAGGATGGCACTGGTGGTGGTTCACTGCGACACCAGGCCCTTTCCCAAGCAGGTCACAAGCCATCAGCCTCTGTGCCTGAGCCCCTGTTGCTCTCCCAGAGGGCGGCTGCGGGTAGCGGTGGGGCGACTGAGGCAGATGCTCACGCCCGGTGGGAAGAGATCAGGAGGAGGAGGGCTTGGAGAGTGGGTCCTGGGTTTGGGTGGCATTCCCGGAGCACCTGACTTGAGGTAGAGGGATTCAGGTGGTCAAGCAGAAGCAGGCAGTGTTAGCACCTGCAGGTCACAGGCCGGGAGAGGAGGCTGGAAACAAGATTTTCTGCTCAGTATGGAAAGTGCTCGAGTCCTGTGGGTGCACAGAGGAGGGAGTGATGAACTCTGCCCTGGACCTAGGGTGTGGGCTGGGTCTGGAAAGACATCTGAGCAGGGCTTGGGGCCTTGGGGAAGGGTGGGGGTCCCTGCATTGAGGGGAGAGGGGGTCTCAGACAGAGGAGTCACCACAAAGAATGGGGCAATGCTACTAAAGGCCAAGAAACAGAGACTAGTAGCCTGGTGGGGTGTGTGTGTGTGTGTGTGTGTGTGTGTGTGTGTGTGTGTGTGAGAGAGAGAGAGAGAGAGAGAGAGAGAGAGAGAGAGAGAGAGAGTCTGAAATGCTCCTGGCAATGCCCAACAAGAGATGGAAGTTGCTAGACATTAGGGCAGAGGTCAAGACCCCCAGGAATACTGATACTTGAAGAGTAGGTCTAAAAACCGGGAAAGAAAGCATGAATGGAATTAGGAGGGCATGTAGGAGGTGGCTATGGTGGTCACAGGCAAGGTGGCTCAGGGTGGCTGCCATGAGGAGGAAAGGGAGAGCCCCGTGGGAGAGACTTGAGTGATCTGGATATGCAGGATGGATGCAATAATGGGAGAATGTTGGTGCTTTAGGGAAGAGGCAGGGGGTGGGGGCGAATGAGTTTGGATGTGAACCTGTTTAATCTTAGGGGAGGATGGGACATCATTGTCAAGCCATCTGAGCCGAGCACCCTACATGGAGGGGGCCTAGCAAGCCTTGAACCAGCGGTGGGGAGGATGGGAGGACTGAAAAGCCACAGCCCAAGAAGGCACAGGGTCCTGAGCCTGGATGAGAATCCAGTCCCCTGGCCCCAGCGGTCATCCATGACCCCTCATGTACGAGCATGGCCCCACACTCGGGGTTTATTGGGAATGGAGAGTTCTGGTTCATTCCACTGAACCCCATCCCCTCGCAGAGGCCCCTCCCCAGCCCCCTTCCTCACTGTTTCCTGGGGATTCCTGATGTGCCCTGGGACCTGAAGCCAGATCTAGGTGTGTGTCCTGTGCCCAGCAGACCAGGAACTCTCTGAGCATGGGGCCAGTGTCCCCCTTCTTCAGGTTCCCCACGGTCTGGGACGGGGCCTGGGCGTACAGCATGCGGGCACACCATGTGATAGTCTGCCAAGTGGACAGGGGTGCTTGAGATCCCGTTGCTGCCAGCAAGAATTTGGGCCAGATCCCCTGGGCACACAGACTTGTGACCTCCCCAGACTTCCTGGTTCGGACAAGGTCGTTCGAGCCAGACAGTGGTGTAATTGTCCCTGACCGTTTACCTGATCTGTTCCAAGTAGGTGAGATGCCCGGGACTCGGGGTGAAGGGGCAGGAAAGCATTATTTTTATCTGGACCTACTCGACCCACCTGTCCCAGAGGCCCCACATTATCAAATGTTTTCCAGTTCCTATGGTAATCAAGATTTGTCATTATTCAGGGAGAAAAGGGAAGGGCCACGGAGTGAGGACTGACGTCCATCCACCGTCCATCAGGCAGGCGGCTGAGTCACCGGCCACCGTCCATGGAGTCAACTTCCCTGTGGTCTGAGGCTCCCACTGGCCTTCCCTCTGACAAGAGGCTGGTCCCAGACCACATCTGTCAGCAGGCACAGATGACAGGGCACCCCTCCCTCGGCACTGCAGGCGGCTAGCAGGGTGGGGAGGAAAGTTACTGAAGGGGGGCACCGGCCTGCCTTTAGGGAGTGAGAGCGTATGGGGAGGGAGAACCTTCTCTGTCCTTCCAGAGGACACATGTGTATTCATAGACAGCTTCTAGGGGCCACCCAGCAACTGGATTATGCTATGACCTTGATCAAGTCACCTGCCCTATCTGAGCCTCAGTCTCCTTTTGTACAAAATGGGGAAACTGGTACTATCTCATGAGGTTGTTCTAGGAGAGGAATGAGATTTGCCAATAAGGCGCTCAGCATCCTACCTTACTTTCTACAAAGCGCTCAAACAAATACGCATTTATGTTTATTGCTAAATGGCTGGACACCGAGTACGCATCCCTGGACTACCTGGAAGACGGAGCAGAGGGAGCGCCTGCTGTTTCCCAGCCACACGTGCTGGCTACCTGTTGAGCTGTGTGGGAGGCCCTGGTGGACACAGCCACCCCCAGCCATGGCCACCGAGAACTGAAGTAAGAAGCTTCAACTGTTGGACATAAAAGGGAGCAGAACAGGCAAGTTAATGGGTCAGCCAGAGGGGGGTGTGCCAGCAAGACATGCAAGAGTGTGGGGACAGAGGAGAGGCAGTGAGCCGGGCATCCCAGGGAGAAGGTCCTCAGGCCGCCCAGGTGTGCTCCGACTCCTGAGACCTCCCTTGCTCCAGGGCCAAGCCTCTTCTGATGACAGCCTGGCCTTCCGGAGAGAATCCCCCGCCCAAGGAAAGGCGCTGGTGGGTGAATGTGGATCCTCAGCCCACTTGTGGCTATATCCTCACTGTGAGTGGCTGAGTCAGCACTGGTGTTCACACTTATGTTGTCGTGAGTCACCCCTGAACACATCCATCCCGCAGGCTTCTGACCAACTCGGGTTTCAAGCCTGCAAAGTGGAAACCCAGCGCCGGAATGTGATGACCACAGAAAGGAACTACCCCCAAAGGGGAGTCTAGCCTTTGCCAAGGGGAGTCCCACATGACACCCATTCTGCAGTCACCTGATGGTCCCCGTGCTGTGTTCCATGCTGACCTCTGCTAGACGCTGCACCCCGGCCAGCCAAAAGCTGTCTCCCCTGGGCTGGTCCTAAGCAGTGCTTTCAGATGGGGAATAGACACCCAGAAGTGGGCCATGGAATCAGCTTAGTGGGTAAGATGAGCGTTTGTAACAATTAGAATAGAATCACACACGTCAGAGTGTATCGTGGAGAGTAAGGGTGAATGTTACTTCCCAGGTCTTTTTCAGTCGTGTGTGTTGTGTGTATGTGTGTGTGTTATATGTATGTACACACATGCTCACACTACGTGGTTATGGCGATAGAAAGATGGCACTTTCGGGGCGCCTGGGTGGCTCAGCGGGTTAAAGCCTCTGCCTTTGGCTCAGGTCATGGTCTCAGGGTCCTGGGATCGAGCCCCACATCGGGCTCCTTGCTCAGCAGGGAGCCTGCTTCCTCCTCTCTCTCTGCCTGCCTCTCTGTGTCAAATAAATAAATAAAATCTTTAAAAAAAAAAAAGAAAAAAAAAGAAAGATGGCACTTCTTTTTTTTTTTTTTTAGATTTTTTTTTTAAAGATTTTATTTATTTATTCATGAGAGACAGAGGGAGAGGCAGGCTCCCCCCTGAGCAGGGAGCCCGATGCAGGACCCAATCCCAGGACCCTGGGATCATGACCCGAGCCGAAGGCAGACACTTAACCATCTGAGGCACCCAGGTGCCTGAAAGATGGCCCTTTCAAAGTGGGTGACTTCTAGGGCATTTATAAGAGGGACTAGTTACAGAGATGTGGGCAGGCTGTAGGAGATCCCAGGAGGACATGTAGAGCCAGGTATAGGAAGCCGAGCTTCATGATCACCCCGAGGCTGGAGGCTCGAAGGAGGAAGGCCCTTCTAGAACTTGGAGGCAGAGAGATGTAGAGAGGGCACGGATGGGCGCTGTGATCATCAGCCAGGAGAGATGCCAGCCAGCCTGTGCTGACCTCTGGGGAATCAATACTTCCTGCCACTCCTCTCCCTCCTTCCATCTCCTACCAGGGCTCCCCATTAGCTGAGCCCTGGGGAAGCCTGAAAGTAGGGAGCCACAGATGGGGGCCACGTGTGGGAACGGCCCACTGCCTAATGTGCACACGTTATTTCTCACCTTGGGGCTCCATGGATGAGGTTTTCAAAGCCCTAAACGCATGTCTGACACTGAGGTTGCTGCCAGTAAGAAGCCAGACGTGTCTGCGTGGCCCCAGGTCAGGGTCAGTGCCCCGGAGGAAGGCTCGGGGTGGCCTCGCCAAGGCCAGGAGGAGACACTTGTGCTGCGGTCATCAGCTGCACATTCCAGGGTGTGCAGACGTGCACGGGTGCGGGGGGGGAACCCACCTTTGCCCACACGCCAGACCATGGTCCTGCGCGCCACCGTCCTCAGTGTCCACGGGCAGGGAGCTAAGGTCAGGGAGGAAGGGACGGGGAGGGACGATGTGGGAGAGAGGAACAAAGGGGCCTGTGGTCGATGACACCCACGCCGGGCAGTTGCCTCAGCTGGTCAGGGACAAAGGGCAGAGTGCTATTTCTAGCTCCCTGTGGGAGCGGGAGAAAATGGCCTTCTTTCCACACACTTGTGGTTGGCTCACGTGTCGCTGGGCTACGTGGGGTCGTGCTGGACTCACCCAGCACTGTCTGTGGGCCTTGTTTCCACAGCCCACGCGGCTGCGAGCCCATGCCGGCCCAGTCACATGCTGGAGAGCTCACGCCTTCCCAGCCGAGTGTGACCAGGCTCCAAGGCCAAGTCTCCTGAGCCTCAGGCCGTCCACGCGAGCCCCTCGGACACTCACCGCCAGGTGCCCAATCCAGAACTGGGGGTGGAAGGACTGCCACACTCACTGACAGCCAGGCCCAGTTCTCAGAAAACAAAAACAAAAATAAGCAGTGTTCACAAGGACAGAACTCTCATTCGGCCCTTGCTGTTTCCTTGGGCTGTAGAGAGCAGCTCTGCCCTCCACAGACAGGGCAGAGCTTATTTCTAGCTCACTCACTGACACTCGGGGCCGAGGGGTTTACTTAGGAGTTAATAAGGTGAAGAACAGTTTTGTCCTTTGGACATTTCTCTTCCTTCGGAATCTCTTCATTTCTCTCGGCCACGTTCTCGATGCCGGTAAGGGCTGGGACAGAGTCTCAAGGTCATGGCTGAAGGTGGCTCCTGGACCACGTCCTCTCCAGCCCAAGGCTGGACTCAGGTGTTCAATCCTAAAGATGTCCCGAGGAAATATCTTGCTGGGGTCATATTTTTTTAAGCCGACCAAACACAAAATGGTTGCTTTACTATTGCATCAGTCTTAACTGAGTCATTATTGAACTCTAAGGTAGAGGAAAAAGAAAGTCCAAGAGGGTCAGTGTCTCCTCACAGTCTGTGCTCGTCAACTTCAGCCCCTGCACCTGTTGAGGTGGGCGGGCCGGCGGCAACGCCTGGTTAACAGCTCTTTACTGCTGGGCTTTCCTCTTCACTGTTCCGCCAAGACCTGCGTGGTGGCAACTCCCTCTCTGCACTTTGCGCTTCCGGCCACGTGAGATTGGTGTGGCTGGCTTTCTGTCTCCCTTGGTGACTCGGGAGATTTCTCGGAGGGCAACGGCCCTGCCTTATTTTAGCCGCATCATCTGCAACGGTACCTGCGCTGTCAGAGGGGCTCCATCACGTGTATGGGGCAAAAGAATGACTGAAACATGCACTACATCTAAATTTTCCTTTTCTCTATCTCTCTCTCTCTTTTTTTTTAAAAAGATTTTATCTATTTATTATTTGAGAAAGAGAGATTGAGAGAAAAAGTGGGAGAAGGGGCAGCTGGAGAAGCAAACTCCCCATGGAGCAGGGAGCCTGACATGGGACTCGATCCCAGGACCCCAGGATCCTGACCTGAGCCGAAGGCAGATGCCCAACCGACTGAGCCACCCAGGCACCCGCACCTAAGTTTTTCAATGTGGAAAAAACACATGAAGATCTAGCTATGACTTTCAAAACTTTTGTGCTTTTGGCAGCAAAAATCTTGATTCCAAAAAAAAAATTTAACCTGAGCCCCAAGGTAAATAAAAGAAAAGCAGCACACCTAAGTAAGGTTGCCAGGTTTAGCAAGCAAAAATACGGTTAAGTTTGAATTTCAGAAAAATAACTAATTTTTAAAGTATAAGTGTATCCCAAAACTGTGTGGGATACACTTATACTAAAAAAAATGTGTGTGTGTGTGTGTGTGTGTGTATGTGTGTGTGTGTGTATCTGATATTCAGATTTCACTGAATGTCTTATATTTTTGCCTGGTGACTCTCTGCCCAGGCCCGTGCCCACATGGGACCCCAGGGGCTCTCTGGGCTTGTGCAGTCCTGTTTGTAACCCTCTGTTTTAGGAGAAGCCACGACACCCATATTGCTTTCCTTCTCCCATCTCTGGAGCTGTTCTCCTAAGCAGGGCCGGGGCCTCCTCCCCCAGCAACCGTGCCTGGATCCTGGGCGTCCACGTGGGCCCCAGGCAGTGAGGAAAGGCTGTTGCTAAAAATGGGCCAAAATGACTTGATTAGCAGCCTCATTTATGACAAACAGCTATGCCTGTTCCCTCCCCCCTCCCCTTTTACGTCCTACTTGGGTCACTTCACACCTGGTTTTCACTGAGACCTGGACTTTTGCTGACAGACTGTTCTGTGAAGGCGTGTGATGGAGCCGCATTATTGTGCTTCTTCCTTCCTGCTTCCCAGCTCCATCCTTCTGGAGCCAGCAGAGGAGCACCCACTTCCAAGCCAGTCGGCGTGGTTCCGCTGGGTGGTTTCTGTGAAACCAATGCAGAGATGGTAAGCAGATGCATACCCCTCTCTCTTTACTCCCCCTGAGAAAAGCAGTGAAGGGGCTCCTTCGAGAATCAAGTGAACCCCTGACTGCCTTCCAGATGGATTCCTTTTGGTTTTTTTGTTTTTGTTTTTTAAGATTTTTATTTATTTATTTGTCAGAGAGAGAGAGAGAACACAAGCAGAGGGAGAGGCAGAGGGAGAGGGAGAAGCAGACTCCCGGCTGAACAGGGAGCCTGATACAGGACTCGATCTCAGGACCCTGGGATCCTGACCTGAGCTGAAGGCAGCTGCTTAACTAACTGAGCCACTCAGGTACCCCCAGGTGAGTTCAATTTGGTGAGGGAGCAGGTGAATCTCAGTAGACAATGTTGATTTTTGCCTGCCCACATTAGATCTCCCTTCCCAGTCGGGGTGTCCACTGGTGTGTGGTCTTAGGGAGGGGGCAGGCAGTCCTCTAGGCCTGTGTGTGACCCAGGCTTGGCCCATGGGATGCTCAAGGGACAGACAGGTGACTGGAGGTGACCTGTAGCCATGGCAGTGGGGTCAAGAGTCAGCCATCCACGGCACTGGTCGCGGCCCTACCCTGGCGTCCTGACCGACTGGAGTGTCTGTGACTGCGCTCTCAGCTGCCAGACCGCCCCTGGCGGTGCCCTGCCCATTGCCCTAAACCTGGTTTGCCAGGCTTCTAGTCAGTTCTCTGAATCATACAATATTCTTTCCCATCAGCTCATTAACCAGGCTGAGTTCCCGCTGTTTGCACAAGAGTTCTCTCAGGCAGGTCGTCAGGCCTCACCCTTACCGTCACCACTCCCTTCCTTGGTGCACTGGCAAGTGTGGAGACCCAGTCAGACATGTGCTGACTCCATGCTAAAGGATGTCCCCAGGCTCTTCCTCTGGAGCTCCTGGTCCCATGCTTCCCCAAACTGTGCCGCTTTCTAAAACATTGAGGTGCGAGGCCTTCCAGGGACCTCGTACAGGATGGGACTCCCCACCGGAGTGGAGCCAGTGGCCGAAGCAAGACAAACAGCAGGGATGAGTGTCACTTTGGGCTAGAACTGGTGTGACAAGCCAGCTCATAACTCACCACGTTCCTCCTCCCTGCCCCCATCACAGAGCTCAGACCCACTCCAGATGGTGGCCACTCTGTCCACCTGGAGCCTGTGATGAGGACAAGTCATGCGAGAGTTGCTAACTAACCCAAGGTGATCATTTGAAATGAGTAAGCAGGAAAGAAACTTTCCTCCTGTCAAGTCAGGAGAGGTAGGGGTTGTTACTGTAGCAGAAGCTATCAGATCCTGACTGATACTCAGGCCCTGTCCCAGACCCCCTCGATGTGAATCTCCATGGGACCTGGACTGAGGCATGTTCCAAATCTCATTGACACGCGTGTGATTTTGGTCATCAGCCAGGTTTGGGAGCTGGTTCCACGCAAATCTGTTCCACACAAATTCTGAGGGTTGGCTCTGAGCAGCCTCAAAACGGAGACTGCTGTGGGTTGAATAGTGGGGTGGAGAGCACAGCGTGGAGACCCAAGATCACGTTTCTTCATAGTGATGCATAGTGATGCACATTTCTGCATAGTGATGCATAGTGATGCATCTTATAAAGCCGAATGGTAATTTGAAAAATTGTCTATATTTCAAAATAAGCCAAAATTGTTAAACTCAAGTTTGTATCTCTGCTTTGACCACAGCCACAAATACACACACACACACACACACACACACACACACACACACACACCCAGAGAGCAAAACATAAGAAAATCATGGAATGGACTTATGAATTATTTTTCTTTCATTTCTCATTGTTTTTGAAGTGGCAACATTTTAATAAACAAAAGAAACCCCAAATGAGATGTTTAGAGTTAATATGGAAAAAATAAGGAGCTACTGAATGTTCTTGAGGAAGGGTGGGATGAGGTGGAGGAAAGGAAAGGCGATAAAAATACTAGTTAAGGAAGGAAGTTGGGGCAGCCATGTGCATAAAGGAGCGAAGGTGGAGCGCCAGAGGCCGGGAGACTGCAAAGGGGCTGTGTATCGTTCCAGGAGGTATGGCAGTGGCCAAGCATTGACGTGTGTAAGGATAGAAGGAGAGCAGGGTCCGCCTCAGGTGACCCCAGCGCTCAGCAGTCTCCCTCCGGCCGATGCCAGGCCTGGAGCTCATCTACGCTGCACTGCCTTCTAGTGGCCAGATCCGGAAAGCCCGTCAAACCTTTCGGGGTGGTCGCAGGAACCATCAAGGTGAGACAATTGTGGGAGCAGGGAGAAGCTCCAGAGCTGAGGAAAGCCTCCCAGAGCACACGGTGCTTCCACGGAGCAGGACAGTTCTCTACGATCCGGCCAGCCCGCCGGCAGGGCCGTGACCAGCCAGGCACAGGGGATTGTGTGGACGAAAGCCTGACTGCTTTGAGGCTGTATTGCGCAATCAGGGGAGGCAAGGCGTTAGGTTGAACCCCAGAGCTGCTCCGTTAGGTAAGACCAGCGGCGGGTGGGCTGGAGCGCAGGGTTCCTGGGGGTGGGGAATGGCTGGCCTAAGAGGGGAGCTGAGGCTACGGGGTGAAGGGACTTGGAAATGCATCCTAGGCAGTGCCAGCCAAAGGTTTAAGCAGGGGTGTCATATAGGGAGAAAGGAAGGTGACATGATCACAGTTAAACTTTAAAAGATCATTCTAGCAAAAGTGCGGAATATGGAATATGGATCGTGCCAGTGGGAGGGAGCCCAGTTAGTGCTGGCGAGAGAGGCCAAGGACCTGACTAAGCAATGCCAGGGGGGCTGGAGAGAAGGAAACTCCTCCGTCCTTTCCTTTACTGGTTCATTCCAGACATTGTGCCAGGGACAGTGTGTGATGTTGGGGTTACTAAGTGGCACCTGAGTCCCCAGGCACTCGCATCCCCCCACACACACACATACAACTTATGCAGAGTAGAAGGAAGCCACCCACCTGCCCCACATTTTGAGCCTGAGAATCTTGACAGTGAGATGCACAGCGCTCAAGGGATCTTTACTTCCATTGCGGAAGCCTGGATGCGCACTGAGGCTGAGCACTCTGCACCCCCAGGCCTTTCCTGTGGCCTGGCCCCACCCCCGCGCTGGCTCGCCGGGGCTCCAAGGACTGGGGAGCTGGAGAGGGGCAGAGCAGAGCCAGGGGGTGAGGGCGGGCAGGCAGTGAACTCGGGCTGCGCACATGGACACAGCAAACAGGTGGCTGGCAAGAAGTAAGATTGATGTAGTGATGGCTGTCGACATGAATTTACTGAGTGCTACTGAGGCTGAGGACCCCCACCCGCAACCCCAACTTTGGGAGGAAGTGTTTTGAATCCCACCTTTGACTTCCCCTGAAGCAACCGCCTCTGTGGCCACGGAGCAGCTCTGGGGTTCAAACACTTGTCACCCCTTATACACCACTCAGCATGAGCTGTTCCGAGCCTTATGCCGACCTTCCTGGCAGGAGTTGGAGCCTAATTTGTGTGCTCAGGTCAGCCACATTCTTGATAGGTCACAGCCTTAAGGACTAAATGTTATTAGGTGCCCATTTTCTAGATGAGGAAATTGAGGCATAGAGGCACCCCCTGCCCCCATTGCACACCTGAGGGGAAACAGGTAAGATTAGAAGGCTGAGTCTCTGTTCTTAGACACTGGCCATTCCCCTCTCCCCCTTTGTGCTGATCACACAACAATGCCCAAAACTGCTTTGGGGAGCATTTTGTCTTTAACTGCCTTCTATCCCATTCGCCACCCTTGTTCAGCCTGTTTCCCCCCTCCCTGAAGGTCATTTTATGGCTAAATGAATCCCAATTAAATATATGTTTTAAGATTTTATTTATTTATTTGTCAGAGAGAGAGAGAGAGAGCACAAGCAGGCAGAGGCAGAGAGAGAAGCAGGCTCCCTGCCAAGCAAGGAGCCCGATGCAGGACTCAGTCCCAGGGTGCTGGGATCATGACCTGAGCTGAAGGCAGCTGCTTAACCAACTGAGCCACCCAGGCGTCCCTCCCAATTAAATATTGACTCTGGAGGGGCACCTCTGCCTTCTTCCCTGGAAACTCCTCCCCCATCTGCTCGGAGTCCCAGTGTTTGCCACGGTGTCTGTTTCCCGAAGATCCAAGGGTGCAGAGTCCCCGCTAGGACTAACAGGAGGGCACAGCCTCTGATCTGGGGACATTGCTATCCCTAGGGGACTCAAGACAACCTCTCAGGTCTGTTCCTTTTTCTTGCTGTCAGTATGGTCAGCTAGTTTTTTTTTTTCAAATTGTGAGTTGCCACACATTAGGGGCCATGAAAACAATTTAGTGCATCTCAGATCACATTTTATTTAAATGAAATTGAATAAAATAAAAAAATATCAGGTGCATTTCATGTAGTATGGCTAAAAATCATTTCAGGGATATTTGCCTTCTTTGGGTGCACCTGTGGGTGCGTGCAGGCACTTGGCTGTGATCTGAATATGTTTCTTATCATGAGTCCAGTCAGAAAGATTAAAGAGCAACACGTCTAAATGTTTCCCCTTCTGCATTTGCGACACTTATTTGCAGCAGTTTTGCAACCTGTGTTTTGCACAAGATAATATGAAAATGAGTTTTAATCAGCTCGGTCTACCTTGCCCATGACGGAGCAGAGGAGCCACACAGATAATGACCCGGCTCACACTCCAGTGACCTGCGTAACTTAAGTGCTTAAACCCTGAGTCCTGTCAGTGAATTAAATTGTTTGAATTAACATACATTATTGGAAGCCAAACTAAGCTATATTTTCCTAGTGGATATTTGTCATTAAAATCCTAGTATAAAATACATATTTAAAAAACCCAGTTTATGAATTTGCCGTTTATTCTTCCCTGCTCCACACCAGCCAGTCCTGACATAATTTACTGGACTTCCTCCTTGTATACCAGGTGCAAATGCATGAGTGTGTGGATGGGAGGGTGGGGCCGTGTGATTTGGCTGCTCCCAGGAGGCCCCTCCCACTGCCCCCCCCCCAATTAGCAAGACCCCCAGCGAGCCTCCCAGACCCTGGAGTCACAGGGATTCCTCATACTGAAGCCGGATAAACCCTCCCATCTGTAACACATGCCTCTTTCCTGGACAAACCTGATACTCCCGAGCCACCTTCTGGGCACGTGGGGTTATATCTTTGTTTTTGTTTTTTCCTAGAAGCAGATCTTACAGAACTTAGGGAGAGTGGAACGTGAGCTCAGACTGCCTAGATTCTCATCCCAGATCTTCCGCTTATGAAATAATGCCTCTGGGCAAGTTGTTGAACCAACTCAAGCTGCAGCCGCCTCATCGGTAACTTGGAGGTTGATAAGGACACCGGCGTGGGCAGGTGACTCTGAGGAGCAAATGCAGGGATCCAGGTAAGGCATGCTGGCCCCATCCCCAGCATCCAGTAGTGCTCGCTGTGTATCACCTGCCATTATCATGGTGGTTATGATTATTACAACATACTTTTTATGATTACAGCCCTCTGGGCGGCCCCTGACTGGCCAGAGGGCCCCTCCTGGTTAACCCCAACGTCCATTCCTCCGTCACTCTGCTGCCTTCCCCACTATCAGGTCTCTCGCTTCCCACCCACGGGGCCCCTTGTCCTGCCCGCTGTCTCACCTCTTCATGGCCACAACCTGCCTCTCAGCTTCCCTTCCTCCATTTCGAGGCTGGCTTTGAGGGACACTGGATCCTCAGTCTTTGCCACAGTCTGAACAACAGAAAGTGTGGCACAGCTTGTGAGGACCCGAATTCCTGTCAGGAGGCATGGCTGTTTGCTTCGAGTAAATTGGGACAGGCGGGAGGGAGGGTCCTGGCAGTCAGGCCGGGCCCAGGGCCTGGGGCCTGTGGCAGTGGAGCCTCACGCCGGCAGAGAAGCAGGCAGAAGGAACTTGAACTGGAGGTGGTGAGGGGCTGGACTGGAGGCAGACAACCAGGCCCATCTCCTGCGGGGCTCGGGGGAGCCTGGAGGCGGGAGCAGGGCCTCTATCAGGGGAACCGAGGTCAGCCCCCAGACACATGAACTGGGTTGGTCTTGCTTTCATGCAAAAAGGTTAGGCTGCACCCAGGTGATTGAAGGGTTGCACGTGTGGGGCCCACGCGGGGGCAGTCTGTGAGCACGTGCCTACAGACAGGGTACAGAGGTCCGCTGGCTGCCTGGTCAGCCTGGATGCACTCTGAGGGGAGACAAGTGAGGAGGGAATGCTGGCCTCCCGGGGCTTCCTGCCTCCAGACGAGAAGGATCCAAGAGGAACAACGTCAGAGCTGGCTCTGCTCGAGGGAAGCGGGGAGGCCAAGGCACAGGAATTTGGGGGTCTGGGGTACTGAGCTATTTAGAGCCATGTGTCCCCTGAGCCTCCTTTAACTCTTCCATAACATAGGAAAGGTGATGATCCCCAGTAGGCGAGTTCTTAGGTGTGTAGTGAAATGAGTATAAGAAGTAGTCTGGAACAGCTAACCTCATGTTCTTGTGTTGTCACTACTGTCCGTGGTGTAAGTACACAACCTCTTCTCGTGCTAAGGACTTCACTAAAATTCATTTACAACGTAAAAATGATACAAGTCGGGGAATCCACAAAGTTCCTGAAATCACAGAATGCTTCTGAGCAGGAATGGCACCGAGGATTAGCCCGGCCTGGGTGAGAGTGAGCATCTGTGTGGGAGGTGAGGCAAGAGAGCTGTCTTGGGGCAAACCTGGTGACAAAGCAGGACTTTGGATGTTTCTGAACTAGGGGCCTGCCCACCTCAGTGCTGGGCCGGTGTCCAGGCATGGTGCTGCCATGACTGTGGGCCCCAGCCTGAGACGGGCCCCCTCTGAGCCAACCTTGACAGCGTCCGGAGAAGGCCTTTGGTCAGCGTGGGTGGAGTAAGTTCAGTGGTGGAGCCGGAGGGCTGGTCCAGCCCTATCCTGGGTTAAATGAGCCACAGCAGGGGAATGGGCAGCGGGCCAGCACTTCCTTATATTTGAAGAGATTGGGGGGTTTTCACAGTTTTCATGTGCCCTCAGACCTTTCACCCTCTCAACAAATCAGTCCAATTATTACCCCCCCCTTTTTAAAGATTTTATTTATTTATTTGACACAGAGAGGGAGATCACAAGTAGACAGAGAGGCAGGCAGAGAGAGAGGAGGAAGCAGGCTCCCTGCTGAGTAGACAGCCCGATGTGGGGCTTGATCCCAGGACCCTGAGATCATGACCTGAGCTGAAGGCAGAGGCTTTAACCCACTGAGCCACCCAGGTGCCCTATTACCCCCCTTTTAACTGAATAGACAAACAGGAGCCAGAGTGATTTGTCTAAGGGAATCCAGCAAACTAATGGCCAGGTTGAGCCTAGAACCCAGATGCTGGGGTCCAGATCTGGCCAACCTCCCCGTGGCATTTGTAGGCACAGTGTCCCAGGACTGGGGCGGGAGCCAGGTCAGACCCGGGCTACGGCCAGCAGCTGTAAGGACCAGAAACTGTCAGTTCTGAGCCTGATGACCCAAGGACAATGTCTCAAGGGATAAAAACAGTGTCTGGTCATAGCATACAGGTGATAGGTTCTTTCTTTTTGTATGCCTTTCTGTATTGATCAGAATTTGTGCCTAAACAAGTTTTACATTCACAATCAGACAAGAGAATCACATTATTTTTCTGACGGTGGGATGGGTGGAGATCCGTACACAACCACACTGGGGACCTGTGCACACCAACAACTGCTCTCCTGGGCCGGCCTCTCGTGATACCTGAGCCCCCAGTACTCTTCTCCCAGTGATGGTTTCAGGAATTCCAGCTTGCAGTTTTTGTGGCTCACACCACTTTCTTGCAAACACAACTGCCCTCCCCTGTCCTTCAAGGGTTTTCCAGCAACCCTCTGCGCTCGATTCCTTGGCAGAAGATTAGGGGATCACATGACTGAGTGAGTGGCATTTTCTGAATCATGGAATAGAAAGAAATACTCTACACAAAAGCTGCACACAGGGCCTCTGTGTGGAGCCTGGATGACAACACAGCGTGGGAGGTGATTCATCCCAGCCCGCCTGGCGTGTGTGCCAGCGGAGGGAGGGTAGCTCAGTGCTCATCTTCTGTGGGGACTAATGGGGCTTCTCAGCCAGAGGGCAGCCCCAGGTGCCTCCCACGCACACCAGGGGCCCAAGGCCACCAGAGGCTGCTCGACAGGTGTCTTGGGAGGTCACAGACAATAGGACAGAAGGTGAAAATGATGGAATATCCAGGTTAGGGGAATCAAAGAAAGGGACCGGACAGACAGATGTGGGAAGAATATGGTCAGCCTCTCCCGAAAACCAGGAAACAGGCTCCGACTTCTCCATTCCACATCCCGGAAACACAGCCCAGGGCTCCGCAGGCCCAGGAGACATGTGCTCACCATGCTGGAATGGACTTAATCAATAATTAACATGTTCATGGAGCCTTTACGGAGTCTAGGCATGGTCGAAGTCCTTGACGTGTGCTATCCCACTTCATCCTCCCAACAGCCCTCTGAGAACAGCAGTGAACCCATTTTATAGATGAGGAAATCCTGCACAGAAACATGAAATAGCTTGCCCCAGGGCATGCCATCACTAAGGAGAAGCCTCACCTCTGGCATCCTGTCCTGAGTCTGTGTGCAGAGCTCCTCTTGTTGGCCAGACACTGCCCTTCACAAACATCAGATTTTACCTGCACAACAACAATACAAAGAAGATATTGTTTCCATTTTAAAAATGGGAAAACTGAGGCTCAGGGAAGTTAAGTATGTGGCCCAAAGTCACACAGCTTGTAAGTGATGAAGTGAGGCTCCCCATGTCTGCCTGACTCCAAAGCCCATGATCAGTTTCATGACATCATGTTTTGGGACAGTGTCCCTCTTTTCTGAGTCCTCGGCCTGCCCAACCATGGTTTGTATTGGTTAAATCTTGACTCAGTAGTAGGAACCTCTTGGTTGTTCCACACATGGGCCTCCCTTATTGGAGAGGGGGGAGAGAGGTGATGTCCCAGAGCTAAAGGGACAGTGTCCCCAAGGTGGACTTGGAGGGTTTTGTGCAGGTGGGGAGGGATGAGGGAAGTGAGGCAAAGCTGGCTGGCCAGCAGGTCCAGTGGGTCTCCCCTGGCTCTGTACCCAAATCTGCCTTTATTTATTTAAGATTTTATTTATTTATTTGAGAGAGAGAGAGAGAGAGAAAGAGCACAAACAGGGGGATCAGCAGAGGAAGAAGGAGAAGCAGACTCCTCCGCTGAGCAGGGAGCCCAATGTGGGGCTCCATCCCAGGACCCTGGGACCATGACCTGAGCCGAAGGTAGATGCTTAATTGACTGAGCCACCCAGGCACCCCTCAAAATCCGCTTTTAGAAAACATAGGCTAAGAATGGTAGAGATCTGGGTGGGGGTGTGGGGGTGACTCCAAGGGGCAGCTAGACCTGAGAAGTGCTCATCACATCCACTGCTATTCTTTACCCCGTGGACCACCTCTCTGTGGGGTCAGCTGGGAACTAGCAGGTTCATATGGGATCTGAATCTCCCAGACCACAAGACACAGAGATATATCATATATCGAAGTTACTGCTTTTGTTGTTACTTAAAGCTGACGTCTTTTTTTTTTTAAAGATTTTATTTATTTATTTGACACAGAGAGAGAGATTACAAGTAGGCAGAGAGGCAGGCAGAGAGACAAGGAGAGGAGGAAGCAGGCTCCCTGCTGAGCAGAGAGCCCGATGTGGGCCTCGATCCCAGGACGCTGAGATCATGACCTGAGCCGAAGGCAGAGGCTTTAACCCACTGAGCCACCCAGGCACCCAAAGCTGATGTCTTTAAGCAAGGTGTGTATTCTCTGGTTTGCTGCAGGCCCCACTAGTCCCCATTGCCTGACACCCTCGTACTCACTCCAACAAGTTACGGTGTTACTACAGCTCCTGATAACACTGGAGTTTGACACCCTGAAGATATAAAGTAATTTAGCATCAGCATTTCACCTGGAAAAAAAAAAAACAACTTGTGCCTTCTAGACCAAAATGAGAACCCTGCGGCCCCGCGAAGTTACAGTCACCAGGCATATCTGTAAAGCTAACTCTGAAGCAAATAATAACTTAGAAAATAACTTAGAAAAACCCACGTCAAAGTGAACTGGCTTGAGATTACCATTTGCTTTGGGTCATCTCCGTCACCGATGTCCACACTCACAGAAAACCAAGCCCTGAGCTCATTGTCTCACATGTCTGTGGTTAGAGTTGGGACTGTCACAAGGAAATACACGTTAGCTGACACACCCACGTGCTTAAGGGCATGTCAGTTCACTTCCTTGGCTTTCCCAAGTTAGGGATCATTGGGCCCGGCTTCAAAGTGGCCAGAGGCCATTGGTCAGAGGGAGGAGAATCTTCCTTCTCATTGTATATTTCTTGTTCACATTGTTCTTTCCCACAAGCATGAGCAACTTCTGTAATACAAAGGTGTTCCCAAGGAGCCTGTGGGCAGGGCAGGCCTGGCTGCGCATGCATCCTGGGACTCACTGTCCTCCTGACCCCTGGTTCTTCATCATTTGGGGGATGAGGCAGGCCACAGCTTGCCCTGCTTCCCATGGCCTGAAGGCAGGCAGGTTAGTTCAGTTGCTTGAAGGGTGGAAATGGAAATTTGTGGCTTGGGGCTGACGTCGAAGACCTAATGTTGTGCCTAACAGAAAATCTCTGTTGTCCCCAAAGGCCCTGGAGCTATCTCAGGGTGCCCAGGGACACCCACTCCATTTTTAACAAAACCCCTAAAAACCCCCACGGTACCAAGGATGGTGGGTGTGGCCGCGACCTCAAATGACCCGCTGCCCACCACTGAGCCGGTGACCCTCCCGTTCCCGTAAAGCTCAGCTCAGAAGTGACAGTCCTGGAGCTACTCCAGATGTCCCAGGACAACCCTGGCCCTGACCGCCACCGAGGGACAGTGCCCAGAACCTTGCATGGGAACAGCAAAACTTGACAGTTTTCGAAGCACACTGAGCTCCACGGTATAACCTGCAGGTATGGGCAGAGGGTGCCTCCTCCATTTGCACAGTTAGGGAAACTGAGTCACCTGCTCCTAAGCACTGCTCCTAAGCTCCCTGGGGCCCCATGCTGCTGAATAGTAGCCAGAACCAGAACCCACGTCTTTGGACTCCTATGCATCATCAGGCATCCCAGCACCCCCCACCCCAGTCCAAGGGCAGCGGAAGCACGGAGTCCCCTCTCTCTCCGCCCGCCTGATCTGATTCTCATCAGCACTTCCTCCGAGCAACCCTGAGCCAGCCCTGGGCCTGCCTTCTCCAGCTCAGCTTGCAGAGGGCTGGGGGCTGCAGTCCTGAGGTCACAGGGCCGCGGCCCCTCACTGGGGACGAGAGGGTCATTTGAACAGAGGAAAGCTGTGGGCTTAAGATAGGCTGAAAGTTTGCTAATCTTTGAGGCTACAGAAACCCGTTCTCCACATGCAAGCACACAGCAGCCTGATAAAAACTCAGGGGCTACTTGACTGACAGGAGGGTCAGGCTGGGCCCTGCCTCCTCTACCGGGCCATGCAGCTCCTCACTCCCAGAGCCCTGGGGCCACCTGCAAAAAGCTCCTGAGGTTCACCTCATCGCACCACTTTTAAAAGCCATCCCGGAGCACTCGTAGTTGGGCTCTCCCTGTCTTGGGGGAGCCTTATGTGTCCTGGCTCAGCAGCCCCTCTCTGCCAGCCACAGTCTGCTTGGGGTGGCCTCCCTGCTCAAGCCAGGCTGAGGTGGGAGGGTGACAGAGAAGAAGGGGCAAGGGACAGCTCTCTGAGTCTGCTCCCCTGGAAATCCTGCCTCAGGCCCCAGGGTCCCTTCCTCTGGAACTTCAGGACAGTTGGTCAGGATTAGAGGCCAAGTATCCAGAGGGAAGAAGAAAAGGGATTCCTGTCCTTTGGGGAAGCACAGAGTGAGAAAGGAAGAGGCCAGAAGCTGCCCCTACTTCCAGGAAGGCAGGTCACAAACCTCAGCTGGGGCCGGCCAGGGCCGAGAGGAACGCCAGATACTTGGCAGGCTGTGTGTGGCACCTGGTGGGGGGGGGCACAACCCTACAGGACTCCCCGGAGGTGGTGGTTTTGGCGGAGGTGAGGGAGGGGTGCAGTGGGAGCTGGGAAGACAGCCAGAGGGAGCCCACAAGCAAAGGCATCAGTTTAGGGGAGGAACCAGCTTGTCTTCAGCCTCTGGTCTGTAGCAAATGTTTGAAAAATGATGTTTGAATGAGGAGGGAAAGAAGCAGGAAGGAGGAGAGGGCAGGAATGGATCCATTTCATTAGTTCTTGACATGAGGGAGGAAAAGAAATAAGACAGTCATCAATTAGTATTTTTTTTAACTGAATAAACTCTTTTAAGCTTGTAAACGTGAAACCCTTTAAAAAGAGACAGTGATGGGACACCTGGGTGGCTCAGTCAGTTAGGCGTCCAACTCTTGGTTTCAGCTCAGATCATGATCTGAGGATCATGAGATCGAGCCCCATGTCTGGGCTCCATGCTCAGCCCCAAGTCTGCTTGAAGATTCTCTCTCTCCCTCTGTCTCTCCCCCTGCTTGCTCTCTCTCTCAAATAAATAAATCTTAAAGGAAAAAAAGAAGATTTCTGGCGATAAGGGTTCAAGGAGCTTACTGTCCTGTGTCACGGTTCCCCACAGGTTCTTGACTCCAGTCATCCTCCTAGAAGACGTAATACCCCGGGGCAGGGGCCCCCCAGAAGGGCCACCCCTCCTCCCCCTCACACACAGCTGCGAGCCCAGTGAACGAGAGTAGAGGGTGGGCGGAATGCCCAGCTCCCGGCCCGGGCCGGCTCAGGGAGGGCGGGCACTGATGCTAAGGCCTGGCGTGCAAAGCTCGGTCTCAGAATCCCCTTCCCCACCTGAGCTCTGGAGCCTTCTTACCCTCACGCCTCATTCCTCCGTGATGCCGGAAAAGCCCTCAAGCCCTGGGAGCAGGCATCGGCCATTAGTCCCTTGAGGCCACTCCCCAGTGCTCCCTGACCAGGACCGAAGTCCTCCTCGGAGTCCTGGGCTCAGAGCTTCCTGAATAAGATTTAACTGTGAACTCTGTTTAACCTGCTTTGGGAACAGGCTGGGTCAGGCTCCACCCTTTTCTGTCTTGTGGCAAGTGAGGAGTCAGGTCAAACCAGGGGTATTCCTCAGCCTGAGAAGGCCGTGGTGTGCCTTGCGGAAGAAATTCGAGTGGAAGGTAAGCTGGATTCCCGCAGAGAACAAGGTCGCATCTTCAGGGGCCCACCCTGTCTGTAGGCTGTGCCCGCTGCTCCTCCCGCCCACCCGCACCCCTGCGTCAACTGGTCCTGGGGGGAGGGGACAGGTCTGAGGCAGGGGTGCGGTGCTCAGTCATGTGCCCGTTCTAGGCGGAGGAGGGTGTCCCAACTCCCCCGAGGTCCCGCTCTGGAGCTGAGAGCTAACAAGGCAGCACAAGGTTTGGCCTCGGCTTCAGCTCTAACACAGGCCCGGCTGTACACCCCGCTCTTGGAAATGTCGCCAGAGCTGCTGGAGGCCCCTCAGGCCCAGGCCCAAGACCTTAGAGGATGTCCGGGACCCAGTGGGCAGCAAGTAGAGGGAGGCTGGTGGCTGAGGAACGTCTCTTCCCTGGCCTGTCCTCACAGACCTCCTCTCCACTCCCCCTTCCCATCCCCACCCCTGATGCCTGCGCCCCTTCCCTGCTGGAAACACTCACCCTGGCTGTCACCGCACCTGACAAGAGACAGACCTCGCCCACGGCCTGCCCAGCACACCTGTCCTCAACCTCCACCTGAGACAGCGTCTGAGGACCCTCTCCCTCCACTGCTCTTCAGGGTGCCAGCCTGAGGCCCTGAGCCCTGTGAGGAGGCTGGCTGGGTGGGAGTGGGGAGCTGTGGTGAGGGCTTGGGCCCGTGCCCCCGCGATGCCACCACTTTGTCTCACTAGGTGGGGTGGGCCCCTGTGCCCCGGGCTGAGGACCAGCCTCCAGACATGATTTCTGTAAAGAAACCAGATTCTGAATCCCGAGCCACCAGCTTGCAGAGGCGTGGAAGTCCAGGGTTTGTGGTGATTTGGGTTTGAGGGGAGGACAGAGTCACAGTCTAGAACCCTCGGAGGCTGCTCTGTGGGCTTCGAGGCCCTTTGTGGACACCAGCCCTGGCTGCTCTCCCAACCCTCCCAAGCAGCCTCCTCACCCCTCAGTCTGTCCTCTGTACCTTCTAGCACCTCCGTCCAACTCCCCCTGCCAGTTGCCATAAGACCCAGCGCATCTCGAGGCAAACAGAGTTTGCAAACACGATGGATCCTCACTACTTGTGGATTTCACTTGCAAATTTATCTGCTCGCTAAAATGTGTCAGTGCTCGGGGCTCTTTTGTGGTCGTGTGTGGTTGACACGCAGAGTGAAAATCTGAGTTGGCCATCTGGGCACTCCCAGCTGAGGTCACGAGATGACGCTCTGCCTTCTCATTTCATCTCCCCCGCGGGAAATAAGTGTCCTTTCACAATCTAAGTGGGGCCATGGCTGCGTGTGTGTGTGTGTCTGTGTGGTTTTGTTGGTGATTTCTCGAGGGCCGCACTGCTGTGCTGTGTGGGGCTGCCAGGCACAAGAAGGCTGTGATGGGCGCTATGGAGAAGAGAGGAGTATTCGTCAGGCTTCGTGCGGCGGTGAGTTCAACATTCATGAATCGCCCATACATATCACATAGAGTTTTTAAACAGAAACACACCTAAAACTGGATTCAGTTGATGAAAAGTTTGTGTCCAGAGGCTCCCAGGAACCTAACCCTATACTTCCCCCAGGGGCAGAGGTTCAGAATTTGCCCATTCACTGTTGCCAGAGACTTCATAGACTCTAACAACCTCAAATGAGGAGAATCCACCACAGGGTCGCTCTGCCTGGGCTCACCCAGACCTAGAGTGTCAGGATCTCCTGGCATCCATGTTTTGGAAGTACTCCAGGTGACTCTGACACAGGGTCTGGTGAGAGCCGTTGCTGTGATACCTCGAAGCATGTTAGACCCGATGGGTATGGACAGTCAAGGTGGCCATCTTGAAACAGCCTTCTGTCCAACTGGGAGGTGATGTGTAGCACGACATGGGGAGGAGAACATGGGACTGACCAGGTATTAGGGCTCTGAAGATAAGTCATCTGATGTCCAGGGACTCAGTTTCCCCACCCATAACATGCAGATAATAAAACTGACACATGGAAGGATTTGCTCTGAGATTCAGACATGTCTTGTGAGTTAGGATGCCAGGAGTCCACAGGTGTCTTTAGAGAAAGCATTCATCCCAAGAGAAAAGGCAGATGGTCTTGGCCAAGAGTGACGAGCACATTCCTGGGGAGGGAAAGGAGGAAGGACAACTTGGGGAACCACTTGGTGGTGGTCAGTCAGGTCAGCTTCTAGCTTGGCTCCTAAGGGCTTGAAACTGAGGGACGACAGGGAAGGCTGCTTGTGTAAGAACCTTGGTGAGACCCAGGGAGCCCAAGGCCACCAGCCTCAAGACTGACATATGGCTCCGGGCAGAGGCAGGATGTCTCCCCTCGAGGAAGGGTGCCATGCACCATGGCTGCCTGGCTCAGCCTGTGGGAGCCAGTACCCGCATGGGCAGTATCCCATCCACCCCCTCCTTCCCCCCACCCCTTGATGTAGCACCTTCTTGATGCTTTGGAGACACTGAGGGCAGTTGTTGCAAATGTCACCTCAGAAAGTTGGAGCTGGGAGGGAAGGACCAGCTCCTGAGCTCAGGTATGATGCTTCCTGGGACAACCCCAAAGGGGAAACCTGGAGGCCCCGCACTGGGACTGAGGGAGGCACAAAGCCCGAGAAAGACGGCTAGTTCTTGTTCACGTGACCATTTTTTGTTTACTCCAGACTTGCATGGCTAGGGAGATGGGGGTCCCAGATGTTTGAGAATCAACTGAGCCGGTAGCTATGAAAGATTTTGAAGAGGGGCACCTGGGTGGCTCAGTCCATTAAGGTCTGCCTTCAGCTCAGATCATGATCTCAGGGTCCTGGGATCAAGCCCCGAATCGGGCTTCTTGCTCAGTGGGGTCTGCTTCTCCCACTGCCTCTGTCCCTCCCCCTGATTGTGCTCTCTGTCAAATAAATGAATAAATTCTTAAAAAAAAAAAAAAAGATTTTGAAGAGGTGCAAAAAGAGCCAGACAAACACAAGGGCTTTTTATATCAGTCCTTTCAGAAACCCCCCTGGCAGGGCAGCCTCCTTCCTTTTTTTTTTTTTTTAAAAGCATTTTCTTTTTTTTTTTCTTTTTTTAACATTTTATTTATTTATTTGACAGAGAGAGATTACAAGTAGGCAG
>LNAC01000320.1:21568-41746 GCA_002007465.1 Ailurus styani | reverse complement strand
TTGTCCCCAGGACCCTGAGATCATGACCTGAGCCGAAAGCAGAGGCTCCAACCCACTGAGCCACTCCTTCCTGAACTGGCCCCTTGGGGGGCGTCTCTGCCGGGAGCTGGGTCTGGTGGAGGGGGTGTGTCCGGATGTCCACATGGCAGGTCCTCAGTACATGCTGGGCCCCTCCCCTTCCCCCTCCCCTCCCTCTCCCCTCCCCTACCCCTTCCGCTCCCCTTCTGTCCTCTCCTTTCCCCATCACCCCTCCCTTGCTGACAACCTTCCCCTTAGGTCCACCTCCCGGGCTTTTCTGATAGCAAGTCATGTTAGTGCAGGAAGAGGTGTTATTGGCAAGAAAGACAGGAATGGGAAACAGAAACTCTGACTATCTGAGGCAGCAAGTCTCTGTCCCTCCCCCTCCCCCACAGGCCCCAGAATCAGTCTCCTGCCGTCTCTCTCCCAGCTCTGCTCAGCTCTGCTCACATTGGCCACCTAGCTCGAGAGCCCTCACCTCGGCGCCCTCAGCTAGCTCAGTGTCTAGGATCCGTTGGAATCTTCCAACACAGGAACTGCACGGTCACCTTTTCAGGGCACGGTTGCTGGTGGGCCAGCCCTGTGGGGCTGCTGCCGGGGCGGGTGGCTGCAGGGCTCTGGCTTTGTTGTGCAGAGCCCTCTGTTCTGGCCTGGGCTTTAGGCATGGCCAGACCGCACTCAGAGAGAGACATCTAGAGCGACCGCCCCTTCCCCAAACCTTCCCAGGGATACTGTGAGCCGTAGAGAAGCCCATGGTCTCGTCTCCAGGGAGCGTTCTGTGGGCAGGCCAGGCCGGGGGTAAAGGTGCTGCTCAGCAAGGAGCCGGGGCGGGGTGGGGGATGGGGAGGTGGGCCAGGGACACCTGGACTTGAGATGGCACTTGTCCCCTTTCTCTTCACTGTCCCTTCTCCTGGAGTGGCGAAGGCCTGCCCAGGGAGGAGCTGAGCTCCCCGAGGACAAACTGGCCCCGCTTCTCAGGGGACATCAGCTACTAATCACCTGCGCAGTTCACAAAACTGGGTTTGCTCTTCTTCTCTGAGTCCACCATGGCACAAAAGGCCCCCAGAGGCCACAGAATGGTTTGGGTCACCAAACCATTGCCAAAAACGTGTCATGGAGGTGGCAACTGCAGGAAGCACCGCCACCCCAGGGCGAGGTGACGAAGGGAAACAGGGGTGCTCCCTGCCTGGCTTGAGACCCAGGCATCAGAGGTGGGGAAGCGTGCCCGCCGGTGTTGATGTCTCTGGGGTGCTGCTGGGGTGAAGAAATACTTCAGGAGCCTCCCGAGGAGCCAGAGCCGGAGGGAAACTGGGAGCCCAGGAGCGGCTGGTGTCCCCTCCAGCTTTCCGGCGCCCTCTAGTGTCTCCTACTGGCACAGTCTAACAGGCAGCGGCGGGCAAGTCCAGGAGTGGTCTCCCCAGTGTCAGCCCCAGCACCACGGAAGGGAGAGGAGAAGATCAGCACAGCCGTGAGCTGGAGCTGGAGTTGGAGCTGGAGCTGGAGTCTGCTCTCGTGCACGTGTGTGTGTGCATGCGTGCGTGTGTGTGTTTTTGGGGGGGGGTGGGCACAGACCCCAAGCTCCCTCCCTGCAGACTGGATTGTGAGTCCTGCTCCGTCTTCAAGGCTCTGACTGCCGGGGACCTCTCTGATTTCTGAGCTGCCAGGCCCTGGGCCCCTCCCCACCCCAAACAGCCCCTGCTTTGAGATCTTCTGTCAAAAGGAAGCTCAAAACTCTTCATCTCTGGAGGGACATCTGGCGATCGGCAGGGGAAAGGTTACGATGCCTGCCCCGGGTCCTGCAGGGGGGTCCCAGGAGCTCAGAGAGAAGCACGCTCTGCGCTGCATCGCTCCGCACGCGGTGAACACCGGAAACTCCTTTACCAAGGAAGGTACAAGCTTAAAATGCCATTCTGGTCTCCGTTTAAATGTCACCTCCTCAGACAGATTCTCCCAGCCCACTCTGTAATTAGGGCCCCTGCCACCCTGTTGATCCCAGTCAGCCTGTGTTGTCATTCCCGTCGGCACCCGTCATGGCATGCCATTCTATTTTTTAGAATCGTGTGTTTATTGCCTGTCTCCTCTGGATAGCAGACTCACAAGGGCAGGGCCATGCTGGCTTCCTTCAACACCATGGACTCAGGACCTAACCCAGTGCCTGGCACACAGTAGGTCTCAATAAGAGTTTATCAAATGCATGAACTTCAAAATATAAAATGGTTCTAGATGGGGGGCACCTGGGTGGCTCAGTGGGTTAAACATCTGACTTCAGCTCCGGTCCTGATCTCAGGGTCGTGAGAGCGAGCCCCCTGTCTGGCTCCACACTCGGCACAGGGTCCGCTTGAGATTCTCTCTCGCTCTCCCTCTGCGCCTCTCCCCACCGGTCGTGTGTCCCCCCTAAAAAATGGCTCTAGATGAGTTGTGATAAATTGGTGGGTGATGGATCTGTGAATTCGTGGGATATGTGCCAACAAGAATGCTGCAGAAGGCAGTCGTTCTCCGTTTCCAGGCTCGCTGGATGGCGGGCTGGAGGATCTCTCTGCCTGGTTTCTCTGCCTGGCTCTCTCTCTGGTTTCAGCTGTGCCTGTGCTCTGCTGTACACCATGGGGGCTAGGGCCTAGCCCTCGCTCCTCATAACTCCACCTCCTGAACCCCGATGGCACTGGGCGCGGTGAATGCTAGAGCTGGCCAGGCTCCATTGATTCTGAAGATGGCTCCACATCACCGTCACCTGGGGAACATCTGGAAACAGCACTCTGTGGATCTGGCCTCTAATTTCTGATTCTTTTAGGTCCATAATTCAGTGGAGCATAGTGGGTCTCCAGAACCGTGAGACTGAGTCCTGACTGCCACACATCGTGAACTTGGGAAAGTTACTTAACCTCTCTGTGCCTTGATTTCTTTCCCTCTAAAATGGAAGAGCCCCAACCTCAGAGGTGTGTTATGAGGATCAGCGTGCCCAAAGCTCCTGTTGCAACGGCTGACTCAGTACATACTGAATAAACACAGCTCTTGTAGTGATTATTCTCCCACCGTGAGTTAGCGGCTGACGTGAGGCGAGCATCCAAGCCTCCTGATCCTGGACCCAGTGTTCTTTCCAACACGTCACGCTGAATGTGCACGCAGCCTTCCCTCTGAGGCCAGACTGGACACAGAGGACAGACGGCCATTGCCGTGGGACCCTTCGGTCAAACCGCACGGAAGAGAGACCTGCACCTGAGAGCAAGGAGCAGATCTGGCCCCTGGAGAGCAGAGAGCTGGAGATGACAGGAGTTCCGCCGTGCGGCTCTCGGGCCCGTCGAGAAGCCCTCTGGCTGCTCCTGTTAGCATTTCATTATGGAAATATTGGAAACCAAAAATAGAAGTTCTTGAGGAGGGCTTAATCCTCTGGGCTTTACAAACAGCTGCCGGAGAGTTCCATGAATAAACCACCAGGAGGCACTGTTGTCCCATGCAAGTGGTCACGGTGGGTTCAAAGTTTCCGTGAAAATCCCAACATCCCTCCGCAGCCTCATGCCTCCGCCCTGTCATGCTCAGGACACTGTCGCTGGGGTCCCCGCAGATAGCAGCTCCTGGGGCTAGGGAAACCTCTTTGTAACTCAGTCCACGGCTCTCCTTGGAGACCCTTGAGAGCAAGGACAGTCCTTTCATTTATTTTCCTGGCTTCGAACCCTACCCCAGCCCCAAGACCTCGCATAGCACTGGGCACAGAGTAGGCATGAAGTTCACAGACGCTTGGTGGGTGCCTGGATATGTGAAACTGGTGGAATGAATACGCTGTGGAAAGGAGACTGCCTGAGCTTCAAGGGGATGGTGAGACAGGATGCAGTGGTGGGGACGCGAGAGAGAATTATGGCCGACGGTTAAGGGGAAGGTCATGACTAAATGGGAAAGAGAGGGTGAGTGGGCTCAGACAGGAAGGGAACAGATGTATTTCCGGGATCCAGTTAGCAAGAGGCTGCTCCATGCTGAGGTCAAACCCTTACCTCTGCGCCCTGGGCAGCAGCACCGGGAGTGTGGAGACATGGGCCCCAGCAGCTCCCAGCCGTGGCTCAGCTGCCCTCCACGTGGGCATCGCTGGTCCCATGGCCGTTGTTAGCCTCTCCTGACTCTGGGGTGACTTGTGACTGCCGCCGTCAGCTGTGAGATCCCACAGGTCGGCCCGGACCCCGCCACCTCCCTCTGGGTGACGCCAGCGCCCTGACCCTGTGTCACACATCCTTAACCCAAAGGAGTCTCTTGCAAGAGAACCTCGAGGATTTCAGTCTCTGCCCCCAGACCAGCCTGCTGCCTCCAAGTTCCACCTGCCCTGGGGTAGGCCTCCCCTGGCCGACTCAGCACTCAGGTAGAATGAGTCAGGGTGGGAGGAGCCCAGGATGGAAGGAAGACCCGTGTTGGAATCCAGCTCTCGGACCTGGTCCGTATCAGCGGTGTGGTTTCCCCGCTGACGTGGGGGTGTGGGTTATTTGTTCTGCCCGAGACCCCGTTTGTCGTGTGTGGAATGTTAGCACATCCTTCCAGAGGGTCCGATGAAGTAGCAAATAAGTGGTGCTGACACACGGCTCCTGCCTAGCTCATCAAGTGCCTCGCTTGCCATGTCACTGACACGGCAGGGGACTCAGGCAAGAGGCCTGCAACCCCGTGAAGTAGGGGTGAGTGGGCAGAGGAGGCAGGAGGCAGGGGCAGCTGCAATGGGCGAGTCCAGGGGTAGGCTGGCCCGAGAGGGGGGTGGCCACAGCCAGGAGGCTGCGGCAAGGTCACTGTCCCAGGACGAGGGGGGATGGGAGGGGGAGGCAAAGGCTGGATCTCTCACAAACAGGGAAGAGAGCATGACAGGCCAGGCCAGCGCCCAGTAGGGCCACACCCACCACCCGCCCCCTGGAAGCCTTGGGCTTTCCCTGCGGACCCCTCAGCGGCTCACTCCAGGTCCTGCCTCCCCCTTTCCCCTCTCAGTGGCTGGTTCTCCCTCTCGGGGTCTCTGTTAGAGCCCAGCGGCCTGCAGATGGTCTGCAGCTCCCTCTGGCCTCACTTTCCGCGGTACCGTTCTGTTCTCTCCTGACACCCTCAGCAGCTCCTGCCCCCTGACTCCCACACCCCAGGGGCCCCCAGGACCTTAGCCCATGGAGCCCCAAGCACTGTACTCACCCTAGAGGGGAGCTAGGTGGTGACAGGAGCAGGGCTCAGGCGGGGCTGAGACTGAGCAGTGGGGGAGGGCTGGCAAGAGCAAGGCTGTGGGCCCGGCTGGAGGGGGCGGGGGAGGGCCCAGAGCCAGGGGAGCCCAAGACTCGGGCAGAGACCCAGACGCTCCAGGTGAGGCCTGGGACGAGATGGGCACAATGGCTACACCTGAAATGAGGCCTCTGGCAGCAAGACTGAGGCTCCTGCTGGTGACCTCATCTGGATAAGGCAGGGCAGCCAGAGGAGGACTCGCTGACCCCACCGAGAGGGGTCAGAGGCAGCAGCACAGATGCATATGATATGGGCAGATGGGCAACTCCCTCAGCCCATTTTTTCCCTTTGGGCTTCAGAGCAGGTGGTCCCCAGGAAGCCAAGAGGGGAGGGGAGGCAGCTCGGATGGCCCCCTGCCTGGCCCAGTCCGGATAGCTACCGGTCGGAGTGGGCTTCCTTTTCCTCCTGGCCTCCAGGCTTTCGGAGACTGTCCGTGCCGGTTGCCATCTGCTGTGGTGGTTGCCAGGGGAACCAATGACTATTTTTGTACGTTGCCCACATGACAGGGCCTTGGAAAGGCTCAGACATAGTTGGTCCAGGAGGAGGTGATGCCCAGCAAGCTCCGCTGGAGACCTTGTTCAGGGGGTGGGCGTCGTGGTGGTCGCCCAGGATGGGGCCCGGAATTCCGACTTACAGCCTTGAGTGAAGGGTGGGGGGCCACCAAGGAGAGGGGTACCCCACGTGTGGGAGAACCAACCCATTCTCTCATTCACCTAGCAAGCGCAGAAGGTGCTGGGCATTCATTGTGCTAGGTGGTGGTGAGAGGGCTGGTGGCGAGACAGACAAATGAAAACAGTCATGGGGCAGCAGGGTCAGTGCTGATGCGGGTGCCATCTCGGCAGGGAGGGGTCCTGGAAAGCTTCCTTGATGAGATGAGATCTAAGCCAGGATAAGGTTTCATAGGTGATACGGGTAAGAGGGAAGTGATAGTGTAGGCAGTTAGTTGGAAGAGCCTGCCGGGCAGAGGGAACAGCATGTGCAAGGGCCCAGGGGACACTGTGAGTAAGGCATCTTCTGGAATGGAAGTCACCTAACTTCTAGAGTGTGAGGTAGGGCCCAACCCCAGGGGAAGTGGATGGTGGGCAAGGCACCCAAACCATCGGGTGTGGTAGGGAGGGGGTGGGACCAGCTACACCATAGTGGTCACGGTTTCTTTTGTAAGAATCTAATGAGATCAGGTGCAAGGGACCTGTGGCAGGTCATATTTTCCCAACTAGGCCTGGTGTGCCTTGACCCTGGGTGGGCTTCGTGGCTGCCATGAAGCATGGAAGCGACACTGCCTGACGCTAGAGGTGGGGTATAAAAGGAGGCACAGCCCAGCTGCCCGCCGTGAGAAGTCATGCATGGAAGGGCCTGGAACTCCCTGCCAACAACTGGTTCCACCCCCTGGAATGTGAGTGAGCCTGGCTTCATCGTTCCCGCGGAGGCCCCAGACAGCAAGGACGGACCAGCATCCCGACAGCGCCCTCCCAGAGTCACTGACCACCGAATCTCTGAGCGTGAGAAGTAGCCATTGCACACCAGTAAGTTCTGGGGGTGATTACTTATACCGCTGTAGTCACAGGAACGAGCCCTTGTAAACTGTTAAGTGCTCACATGTGTGCGATGTTGCTAGTAAACCTGAGTCTGGCATAAGACGATCGCGTTGGTGTCTGAGGAAGTCAACTCGTGTCTTACCCTGGGTTGTGCCCCTGCTGGGTAGGGGCTGGTGTGCAGGGACACACATTTGGGAAATGATCCTTGGGCTGAGGCTCAGGGGAATGACACAGAGAAGGATGCGTGGCCAGTTCTAGGGAGCATTACTGAGCTGGTCACCTCTGTGTGCAGCTGGGGCTCGGTACCATCTGAGACCCTCTCAGGAGCCCGCAGAGTGAGCCTCAGGGGGTGGGAGTGGTCTGCAGACTCCAGCCGCTCTTGGTGGAGGGTCATTCTGGGGGCGGGGGTGTTGACTCCTTGCCCTTGCCAGTTGGAGTGCCCTAGGATGGCTTAGACGGCTCTCTTGGCCCAGGAGCCCGGGGAAAAATGCTGACCTTGGCACTGAGAGATTACACCACATGTGCTGGGCTGACAGGCTGTGAACTGGAAGGTGAAAGGTGAGCGACACATCGTGGCATTAAATGATTCTCGAGGCGGTACTTAGTGGGATGTCCTGGGCGCACGTCTGCACCGCCAGCCTCTGCCTGGCCAGGTTCCCTGCGCCCCGGAGGCAGCCTGCCTGGCCTCCCTGGAAAAGCCTGTGCAGTTTCGAGCCTGTTTAAAGCAGGCTGTTGTGCGCTTGAGCCACCCTCCTTCAGAGTCGGGCCCTGTAGGTGGTCTCTAGTAGTCACAGCGATCCTGGGGACGGCCCGGGGTCAGGGCACTCTCTGTCTGGTGGAGACTGGGCTCTGGGCCTGGATTTCCAGCTTCAGCCCCTTGCAGAAGCACCTCATGTATGAACAGTGCCCCCAGAAGGCCGGGCTTTTTGGAGACTGGGGCTTTGAGAAGCAGCCTTTTGAAGGAAAACAATGCGGAAGGTGAGGTCACTATATTCAGACCTTAGCTTTTCTCCTAGATGCTAATGATGGGGTGAGGAGCGCCCCCCCCCAACCTCCCAGAGTAGATGTGTAAAGAAGGACCGAGGGGTCTGAGTCTGGAGGCCTTCTGGTCCAGGGTCAGGCTGGAACGTGGTCCAGATGCCCTCTGCATGACCTCGTCTCTAGGACCTGCTGGTCAGCTCTAGCACTCACCCCTCTGGAACATTCGGTACTTGGTGGTCTTATTTTCTAAACGGAGAATAGGGCTCCTTGCTTCAGGGCCCTGTTTCCTGCTTTTAAGCCCCTCCTGCCCTGTTATGCAAGGGACCTGACTTGTGCTGCCTGCTCAGGAAGGTCTGGGCAGCTGTAGGCCCGGGAGCACAGAGGGCGGGAACCGAGCAGCACCCTGGGGCGCAAGGGAACATGAAGCAGGAGGAGCTCCGTGTCCCCAGGATTGGCCATGGACGGGCTGCTCCTCCTGGAAGGAACTTAGATTTAAGAAAGAAATTAACCAATCATGTCAGTATCAACAACAGTCTGATGCGAGGGCACCTACTGTAGACCAGGCGTGGAGCATCGCCTCTGAGAGATTGAACTTGAACTTGTATGAGGCCTGGTTAAGAACCCAGCCCCTGTCCACTCTCCCATTGCCTTTCCTTCAGCCTTCTCTTCTCCTGGGTAAAGAATCGTAGCTCCTCTCTTCCTTCCTCATCCCAAGCTGGCATGAGGCCTCCCCACAATGCCCGGAGCCCCTCCCAGCAGTTGGCACAGTTCAGGCGCCCAGCTTTGCTCCTGACTGAAGAGGTTCCTGGGGTGCAGGGCCAACTCTGGAAAGTCCACCCCAGGGTCTGTGCTGGGCCCTCAAGGTCCTCCTGGCTGGGGGAGACAGGCTGGTAAGTAGGCAGGTATAGCCGAGCTGGTGAGTGCTAAGCTGTAGGGGCCCCCAGAGGTGGGTCAAAACAGAGTCTTGTAAGGATAGAAGCCTTGAAAGCAAAGAATACAGGACAAGCCAATGTGGGAGTAGGGGAGCAGGGGTAAATGGGGCAGCAGGCTTTGGGTCCTGCAGAGACGCCATGATGCCGATCCCCAGGCCAGCCGGTGTCCCTTCCCTGAGCTGTGGCCACCCTGCGTGGGGCCTCTTTGGGCTGCCCAGGTTTCTGTGTGCTCTTAGAATCTCTAAATGAAAGACAGTCTGATTCGGAGAGGCCCCTTGCTGGCCTGTAGGGCAGCAAAGTGGGCAGAACAGCCCCAGGAGTGGGGAGCCTGAAGCCCTGAGGAGGGCCATCCAGGGGAAGAGGGGAGTGGGGAGAACAGTGGTCCTGGAAAGTCCCCATTCTGCAGCCCAGGCTCTGAGACAGGGACTCCTCCCCCTCACTGCCCGAGGAACTGCAGGAAGTGTGTGGTTAAGTGAAAGAGGTCTTCTCTCAGGTGTTTCCAGGACTTTGTGACCACCTGTGTGCACTCACGCATCGCTCGTTTTGGGGGCCACGTGTTCTGGTACAGACGACCTTGGCCACATGGAGGACTTTCTGAATTCCAGGCCAAAGAGTCCTGTCTGATAAGTTCCAGACCCTTTACTCTTGGGTGGGCAGTCACCCAGCTTCTGAGTGGGACCCAAGAGTTCACCAGGAGAATCTCTAGTCTGGACACACAAAAGAATAAGGCAGAGGTCAAAGCTGTTCCTCAGAAAGGCTCTGGCTGGGTTCTCCCTGAGGTGACGGGTGAGACAGAAGGTTCTGTTTCTCAAAGTATATCTGACCCCATCCATAGCACAGTCTCCTGGTGGGGGAGGAGGCGGTGCTCCCTAAAAATGGGATTCCCAGGCCATGTTCTAGAAATACGGAATCATGAGCCCTGGGGCTGGGACCCAGCATCTGCATTTTGAATAGTCACCTTAGGAGATTCTTCTGCTTAATGTAAAAATTCTCTCTTGGGAGGAGTTGCTGTTTAGTTTATGTCAGAAATTCATCTCGACTATAAAATTTCCAGGATGAGTTAAACGCGGCATTTCTCAGCTTCAACACGTGTGACTTTTGGGCCAGATCATTCTTGCTCTGGGGAGGGAGGGCTGCCCTGTGCATTGTAGGATGTTGAACACTAGATACCAGGAGAATCCTACAGCTGTGACAACCAAAGATAGAAAAATGTCTTCAGACAGGGCCAATGTCCCTCAGAGGGAAAAAAATCCCCCCTCAAAAGGAATGAAATCCTTATGAGATCTGACCCGAGTCCCGCATGTTGCACGGGCTTTACCACACTTGGGGCGACCTCCAGGCTGGGCTCTGGCCACTCGGCCCTCGGCTCCCCCCTTTCAGCCCAGGTGGGGCTGAAGCCGAGTCACGGGGGTTACTCTCCCCTGGTGTCCACGCCAAGCCAGTCCTGCTAACAGCCCCTGTACTGCTCCCTGCCGCTCGCACGCATCCTCCCCGTCCCTGCCGTCTTGGGGATGGCCCCTCACTGGTGGGGACACTGAAGGCAGGACGGTGAAGGGGCGGCCCATGCACAAGGCTGCCCCTTCCCGTGGAGCAGATGAGGCCTCAAGGAAAGGGCGTGTGGGGAAGGATTCTTCTCTTGTGAAAATACGAAGTTTATTTCCGTGCTTATTCTAAAGTAAACATGGTCACAGTGAATCTGGCAAGTACAGGAAAACAGAAATCTAAAGAACCAGTCAGTCACTTCCATGGTGACAGCGAGGGGGCTCTTACCGGCCTGGCTGGTGTGCGGGCTGGATGCCAGGGGGACAGAGCACTCGATCAAGGACAATAACGGGCATTCAGGTTCCGGGTTTAACGTCTGCTTTATTTGGGTCCGCGTGGCCAGAGGCTCGGGCAGCTGAGGGTCTCCCTGCCCGGCCCCCACCCCCCATAAGGAACACGGTCCCAGGATGGAACATCAAAACTCGTCTTTTGTGTCAAAATGGGGCTGGTCTTCGGGCTTGAAGTTCAGGTTGGGGCTGCCGTCCTCATTGAGAATCCTCCGGGCCGTGTAGCCCACGATGGGATACTTGGCTTTGTACACTTTGGTGAAGATGTCATCCAGGGATTTCAGCTCCTCGGCTGTAAGGCCCATCTTGGGGAGAAAAGCCCAAGCAACATGGGGGAGGGGTGGGGGGTGGGATGAGTGAGTCATGCCTCGCACTGGACTCTCATCACCCCGCCCTCCTCCCCCCACACCCCTAATGTTGATGAAAAAGTATCTCAGCTAACAGATAAGTGACTTCTCAAGAGCCAACCCCATGTGTCTGTGGGTACGGGGGTGGTGACGTGGGGGTAGCCATTTGCTGTTTGACTGATGCAGGAATTCAAGACTCCAGAGAATTCCCAGCCTGGGGCAGGATGGGGTAGGCTCTACGCAGTCTGCACTTACCTCCTTCTCATGGCTCTCTACCAGCCTTCCATGGCAGATTCATACACCCTTCCCCTCCCTTGACTCCTGAATGTTTCTGTAATGTTGTGGTTTATGAGTTTGACTCCTCTGAGCACAACTGGGATGAATGCCAGCACCTCTGCTGGGATTACTGAGGCCCTCAAATGGCTTTTGCCAATGCTGTTTTCTCTTTCACAGAAATATGAAAATGGGGATACTCTGCTTCTCAACCCTGTTCATGCCCAGAGCGGCCTGGGAAGTGGGTGTACGAGGCTGGGGGTGGCGGGCGCAGACCGCAAGGGGGGTGGGGCTGCCAAGGCAGGTTGGAGCCAAACTGTGAAGATCATCGAGCTTGATCACCAAGTTCACAGGAGCTTGGACCAGACTCTGTACACACTGGGGAGTCATGGGAGGTTTCTGAGTAGGGGTGGCAGAGTAAGATCTCAACATCGAGAAAACAGTTGGCCACACTGAGTGGACTGGAACATCAATAGGCTAATTAGGAAGCTGTGCTACTGCCTAGGTGAAAAAGGCCATGGCCAGGGCGGGTGGGACATTTTGACAAAGGCTTATAGTCTGGCTCACGGTGTCATGGGTGAGGTCTGCAGGATCGAGGGACATCTTGGCCACCCCTCTGGTGGAGTCCTTCCCAGTCAAGGCATTGTAGGGGGCTCCTCGTCCATAAAACTCTGCAGTGGAGAAGAAGGAAGAGGACATGAGTGTGGACGTGCCCGCAAAGAGCCAGGAGACTGTCCATGGCAGGGGCGGGAGGCTTCTGAGACCCGATCCCGTGCGGAAGAAGCCTCCAGGCCCAAGAAGAGAGGAAGCAGTGAAGACAGGAAGCCCAATAAGCCACCCCCTACCATCAGTCTGGGTTTCACTAATTCAGACGATGGAATAAGTCACACATGCTGGACTGAGGTGATTTTTAAAAAACATGGAATGAAAACAATCTCTTAAAAATATTTAAAATGCAAACAGGAAGAATGTTCAGTCTTCTAAAATGTCGGTGGAAGCCAAGTCTCCTCGGTTCAACATCTTTTGTTTGGTATCCAATACACAATGAACCATAACAAAACTATCGCCATGATATCATCTGTAATTACCACTAGAGAAACCATGAAGTGGCATGTTCTGTCATGTTCTATGATCCCAACACCTTGCAAAGCAACACTTTTCCTCTCACGGCTTCAACCATGGTAGAACATCAAGTTGGAATTTGATGCCTAGGCAACAGGGAGCCATGGAAGGTTTTTGAGCAGGAGCATGACATAATTAGAAAAACACTGTGCAAGTACAACACTGACAAAGATTGTTAACTCAGTCTGAGGGAAAAGGACCTGGCCAGTGCCCCCTCACTTTGTTCACACACCCAGTGCCCACTCTGGCTGTCGAGCTCCCCAGAAGTAAGGATTCACAAAGCCGAGCCACTTACCCTTTCCAGAAGTGACATCAAACACCACTCCTTTCACTGCCATGTAGATGGGCTGATCCTCCTAGAAAGCAGGAGAGAAGCTGTTGGGGGGAGTCCAAGATCTCCGCTCCTCCAGCCCAAGTTAGTGACATCTCTTCCCACCATGGACTGTGCAGACAGCAGCGGGGGTAGGTACAAAGCAGCCTTGCCTGAGCCGGTCCTCAGCCAGCTCATCCCATCAGGAGCTTGCCCCTGCCTGCCCAATGTCATGTCTACTCACAAACTTTGGAAAGGTGACAAAGTATCATGACAAGCCTATGGAAATACCATTCTGTGAAGAAAAAAAAAAAAAATCCCAGGGACTGAAGCAAATCTACATAGATAAAAATTCAAAGGATGTTAAATGGTGAATTATTTAAATCAACCCAAATTTCCTTTCATGTTGGTCAATGTACCCACATGGATACAATCATTTAAATGATCAATTTTTTATTTTGCTCTTACAGGTAATTGCTTCATATAAACATTCCCATGTATTGAAATAACCAAAATGGTTATCACTAACACAGCTATATTTTATATTAGTGATATTGTGTACCTGTTGGCTTAACTCTTTGTCTGTTTTGGGTATTTGGGTTCTTTCCAATTCCTTAAAACCATTAATGGCAGGATTATGAATATCTTTCTATAAGCTACTAAAGTAGCTTTTTAATTTGGTGAGTTATCTCCTTGAGGCATGGAATATATGGAATTCCTGGACCAAAGTATATGAACAATATAATCAGTTTTATTAAAAATTTAACCAGTTCTTCCAAAAAACATTTACAGTGCTAGAAATATATAAGCAATGCTGTTTCCCCAAAGTACTAACAGTGAGTCTCAGTGTATTTTTTGCTATATTCATAGGGATAAAACGTTACCTTCAAATTCCTACCCCCACCCCCACCCCCACCAAAGAGAACAACACAAAAACAGATGGTGTGAATTTCCTAACTACCATCAAGGTGGACTCGGGCTGCAGCAACTTGCACACTTCTAGGACATGCAAGACCAGGCCTCCTTTGTCTCAGCCCCATTGAGGATATGGGGACACCAATAGTTAGCTCCTAGGCCAGGGTGAAGGGGGACGTTGTAGCTGGGTACACAGGAATCTCTAGATCTCCAAGAGCACACTGCTTGGTCTCCTCTACACATGGGCCTTAAGCTTCTTGCCTTCATGGGGCTTAAGGTCAAGTTTGCATGACTACATTTCAGAAAGAGAGGAGCTGGGGCTCAGGGAAGGTAAGTGACTTGGCCAGGGAAATGTATCTCACTGTCCACATAACTTCACAGGCCTCAGTTTCTCTAACTGTTATATATGGTAACACCCACTGACCTTGCAAGCACGCTGAAGGACACAGTGTAGGTGAACGCACAGTAGGCCCAGCACAGGAGCGCAGTAAATGGTTATTATACTCTCTATCACCTCTGGACATATAGTCCCCAGAACTTCTGTTGAGTTGGTGGACATTTGCTCCACTTCAACTTAGAGTTATTTTATTTTAATTTAATTTAAATTTTATTTATTTATTTGAGAGATAGAGAAAGAGAGAGGGGGGAGAGAGCATGCACAAGCGAGGGGAGTTGCAGGCAGAGGGAGATGGAGAAGCAGACTCCCCACTAAGCAGGGAGCCTATGTGGGGCTCAATCCTAGGACGCTGTGATCGTGACCTGAGCCAAAGGCAGTCATTTAACCAACTGAGCCACCCAGGTGCCCTATTTTAATTTTTTTTAAAAGATTTTATTTTTAAGTAATCTCTACACCCATGTGGGGCTCAAACTCACCCCCGAAATCAAGTGTTGCACGCTTTACCTACTAAGTCAGCCAGGCCCTCCAGTATGGGTCATTTTAAAAGGCATGGCTTAACCAGCCAGCAGCCTGCTTTATTTATTTTTTTATGGCCTTTCTTTCACTGTGATTATTTATTTCTTGACTTTAATTGCTTATCAAGCGGGGTTATATATTATTTCAATTTAAACAATATATTAACAGTTATAATTTTACCCATGGCATTTTGTCATATTTTCCATTCTGTTGCTTTTCCTTTAATATGTTACTCCTTTCTTGTGTGCAAAGAGGCATAGAAACGTGACATTCACATACATAAAACAGGACCACATGCATCTTATCACTAACACCCTCAATTCCAACAGTTAAATATTTATCTCCTCGAGAAACTGTACATTGAAGGTGTCAGTGCAAAGAGGAAGTCCCAGCAAAGGAGTAGAAAGGAATGTTGTTACAGACATTCCATAGAGAGGAATGGCCCTATCGGTTAAACAAAGGTCAAGTGTGCTGGGGGTGGGGCTGGGGGGTCGTTCCTGGCCTGTGGAGCTGGGAGTCCACAGACAGCAGAGCATCAGGCATGGTTTCCAGGCCCTGGAGGTGGCCACTGAGAAGACAGAGGGTGAGTGGAAGTCCTGGGAGTGGAAATGCAGACTCTGAAATAGAAATGTCCGTGGAGACAGACAAAGACACACATGCTCATCACCAGCTTCATACCGTGCTGCTCCCCGCCCTCTCATCCACCTGGAAGGATGCTTCATTTTTTTTATCTGCACAACAGGTCAGAAGTAACAGCAGGGGTCTGCCTTTTCCCAAGAGCCCACAGGAGGAGTCACCTCAAATCAAACAGACCTGGGTTTGAGCCACCACTTATAGGCTGTGATGCCTTGGGCAAGTTACTTAACCTCTCTGTGCCTCAGTTTTCTCCTCTGTAATAGGAAGATGATAAGAGTGTCCACTTACTGGGCTGTTGTGAGGATTAACCAAGGCAAGAGACATGAAGCACTTAACAATTTGGAAATACATGTTAATTACCCAGATCCTTCTCTAAATTTTGAAAGTTATAAGGTCAAGAGGAATCAGACAACCAAGTGGAAGAAGACTGGAGATCTTTCCAAAGGAAAGATAAGGATTCTAGAGGAATTTTAAGTTAAAACTGAAAGGGCCTTGAAGATTATCCAACACCTTCATTTTACAGATGCAGCCCTCCAAGCCGGGGAGTTCGGAGAGTGCCCAGAGTCCCAGCGGGAATTAGAGCAGTCTCTGGAACCTGGAGCCTCAGAACCCAAGCTCATTCCACTCCCTGGCCTGCCCCACCAGGGGCCACACAGCTCGAGGACAGCACACTTGCCTGGGACCAGGATAGGGAGAGGGTGGCCTGGGAAATTCATCCACAAGACTCAGGACCACCAGGTGAGACAGGGGGTGGGTCCGAGGCACCCAGATGCATAGGAACCTGCATGAATGAGACCTGGCCTTTCTCTTCGGGGTCTGGGCTCACCTGCCCGCCTACCATCAAGCGGGGCCAGGAGAACGACCACCGGAGGGCAGATGAGGCAGGGCAGAGGAAGGGAGAGAGAGGCCTGGAGCCTCGGTACAGGCAGGACGGCGGGCCCCTGAGCCTTCAACCTCAGACTCTGCACCGGGGGCTGGGGACAGAGCAGAAGGTCCTCACTGGTTAAGAGGGAAACTGCTGCGGATGTTTCCTTCTGCAGAAATAACGGGGCCCTCGGACGATCTGAGGCCAGGTTCGTTTCTGACTACAGTTGGTATCAATAACCTATTAATGGATCGTGGATTCATTTAGTAACTTACTAACCAATTTTTTTAATGAAGTAGAAAAAGAAAAGTTTAAAATAGACCAGAAAACAGAAAATGTCAGGGTGCATACACATAGTAAGAATAAGCATTGTTCGATAGAAGTTTTGGTGTGTGTGTGTGTGTGTGTGTGTGTGTGTGTGTGTGTGTGTGTGTGTGCTGGGGGAAGGTGCAGAACGTGTTCCCTGACACAGACAGACGTCTATAAGTCATCACTTGATTGCACGATTAGAGAGGGCGGTTTCATCTCTTTATTCACCAGCCTCTACCCCATTGCCTTCACTGTCTGTATATTCTTTATATCTGTCTAGAATGATCTTTTGGAGGAAGTACAGTCTTACTCTTCACTATCATTAAGTTTTAGAAAAGCAGAAAACAAATGTCACCCTGTCTACCTCCCCATCTTAGCACAGATTTCCGAGGGGAGCTGGTGCTGAGCACAGACAAATTTCCATCCACGAAGAATAACCGCGAAGCCTATGGGGTCTCGGCAAGCTCAGAGTCCAGAGTCACGCTAAATAAACTCCAGCAGCCAAACTACATTTCTGGGCATGCTTACATTCTCATACCTTCTTAGAACCAGTACCCCCTGGGGCAGGTCTGAAGTGAGGGAGGGGGTTCTGGGTAGTCCTTGTACAGGCCTGAGGGAGCAGTGCCTGGTTCACCTCTGTAACTCCTAGCTGTGGAACCCTGGGCAAGTTACTTGGCCTCTCCATGCCTCCTTCCTCCTCAGAAAAATGAGATAATAGCCGCGACCGCATGAGGCTCTGGTGGTCATTAAATGAGCTGGTGCTTTAAAGTGGTTAGGATGGTGCCTGACAGTTAGCATCATCTGGTCCCAGGTCCAGAAATCAGGTGGAGGTGGGGGCAGGCAGGGGACCCTCTCTGCCCTTGGTATCCTCCAATGCAATTAAGGCGGAAAACGTTTTCTGAGGATGGCAAAAACTGCATCGCACTAGGAGGATGGAGGATGACATCCCCTCTGAACTGAAGCGAATCCTCAATTTCACCCCGTCTTCCCTGTGGAGGTCCGAGACAGCACCCCATAATCAACTATGCGAATATTTCCACAGGAAAGCATGAACATGAATATTCACACTAAGTACAACACATAAAGATTATAAATAGACTCGTGTCAGCTCTGGCAAGTTTCTATCACCAAAGGAGTTCATAGCAGGTTGGGTTTTACTATTAAATGAGTTATTAAAACAAAACAAAACCTTTTGGGGCACCTGGCTGGCTCCATTGGTAGAGCATGCAACTCTTGATCTTGGGTCTGTAAATTCAAGCCCCACGTTGGGTGTAGAGATTACCTAAAAACAAAATCTTAAAAAAAAAAAAAAAAGAAAGAAAGAAACCCTTCTGGTTTCAGAACTTGATTTTGAATTGCATAAGAGGATTATGGACCTGTTATATTGCCTCTCACTTATAACTTTAATAATAAGCTAACAAAAACAGCAGCGAAGATTTATTACGGCTTACTATGCTAAGATGACTGCAGGCCTATCCAACACACTTTGCATATCACCATCTCATTTAACCCTCACACAATCCCTACATAGAGTAGGAACTCTTGTGATAGCCATTATCATGGTCAGTTTTACGTGCCAACTTTGATCAATTACAGTATCTGGGTGTCGCTATGAAGATATTGTGTAGATGTAATTAACATCTACAATCAGTTGACTTTATATAAAGGAGTTTATCCTGAATAATCTGGGTGGGCCTAACTGCATCAGTTGAAAGGCCTTAGGAACAGAATTGAGGTTTCCCTGTACAAGAAGAAATGCCACTGGTGGGCTGGGGCATCAGCTACCGCCCAGGGGTTTCTGGCCTGCTCTGTGGACTTCAGACTTGCCTGACCAGTGCCCATGATCACAGAAACCAATTCCTTGCAATAAACCAAATATGGTATCTCCTACTGTTTCTGTTTCAGGTGGACGCCTGCCTGATAAAAGCATCTTATAGATGGGAGAAGAAAAAAAAAAAAGACTCCGAAGAACTCCCGGCCCAAAGAACAGGGAGTCACAGCCAGGCATGATCCAAAGGTATAAAGCTTTAACTAGGGTAGTGTATAATGTACTATACAAACAGTGACACTTCTGAGAGTGAAGGGGGTGCTACTAATAATTCTTCCCAGACAACAGCCATAAACTAGAACCATCTAGGGTGGATCAGAGCACAGCATGGCTCTATTCAGCTGTATTCAACGGCCCCTCTCCTATCTGAGACTCTCTTCCTCTCTCTGCCTATACACACCCAAAACATTTCTCTCCTTAACCTCACCTCAAGCTTCCCTTAGTTAAGTATCAATAATGTTAGCATAAAAAAACCAAGGGTCTCTTCTCCATCCTCATCCTGCAGCCCCTGGAGCTGTTGCTACAAGTACCCTGGACCTCGAACTCTCTCTTCCCTTGGGTTCTGTGCTGAGGGTCTCCAAGCTCGCCCCCATATTTGAAGATTCACTTTAAGGACTCACAGAACTCAGCATACAGTCGTACTCAGAGCTCAGATTTATTACAGCTGGACAGAAGGATACACAGATCCTAAGAGCAAAGGACGCAGGCAGAGTCTAGAGGAACCCAGGGGCGGATTTCCCTAAGGTGTCTTTCCCAGGAGGGGTCACACACAGCACTCTTCCACCGGCAACACAACGTAGCACCACGGGTGCGATGTTTCTGCCCAGAATATTAGAGTCTCACCCATTAGACTCAGAGCCTAAGATTTTTACTGGCAGCTGGCCATGTAGGCCCTCTCTGCCCAGCAATGTTCAACATAAATACACTGTATAAAGAGCCCAGAATGAGCCACCCTCATCCGTTAGGAAAGTGTGGAACACCCTGGAATTCCAGACATCAGCCAACAGCTATTCTTGCCAGCGGGCCTTCCTAAGGAGAGTAGGCCTGTCATGTTAACTCTTTTCTGCAACTATTCCTGGATCCTGTGACATCTGGTTCTCTGCTTCCCTCAACAGCTGGTCACATCCCTGTCTCCCTCCTGTGTTCTCTTGCCCTCGGGCTTCTAACCAACGTCTTTATACAGTGATACTCAAACTAGCCATCACTGCCTAAGGGCCAAGTTTCTGACCCCCGACCCCCTTTCAAACCTAGCCTCTCTAAGGCTAGCTAACTTAGGGTTAGGGATCCTGGGCTGGAGGGTTTTAACAAGAGGACACTGGTCCCTTCTTTGTTCTGCCCCTAACTGGTGCATGCCTCAGTTTCCCCATGTGTAAAAGCAGGACGTCGGTTCCTATCAACGCTGACATGCTACGGTACCGTGATCTCCGCATCAAACTGTTCCCCTCTCTTCCCGGATCTTCCCCATTAGGGCCCTTCTGCCGCAGTGCAGCATCTTATTCCCACGCTCCGCAGGCATCACACTAGACCCCAGCAGCCCGGATGGACGGGGGGTTATGAGGAGTTTCCTGGACACCTCCAGACTACTGACTGATGTGGGTGCGTTGGGGGGATTGTCTTTGTCTTTAACCTCCGGTCTCCCCTTCTGCCCTCTCCGCAGCTCCTGCTCAGCCAAGAGCACAGGCACTAAAAGTGGGTTTGAGGTCGGGGCAGGAAAACAAAGTGCAGGGAAGCCTGGATTATTCCTGGGCCTGCCCGACAGGTTTCACTTCCCTCTCTCCCTCCCCCGCCACTCACTTCAAAGAGGAGGCAGAAGGGTCTGCCCCCAGCCGATGCCAACATTAACCCCCGCAAAGTTCCGGGGTTCGTGGGACGGATCACCGGCCGAAAGGCATCTCAGGGGAGCAGCTCGCCGCAAGGCAGGGAGGGGGCAGCACGGGCCGGGGCGTGCGGGCTCAGGGCCGGGGCCAAGCGAGCCGCCCCGACTCGGGAGGACTCCCCGGATCCCTGCGCGGCCCTCCGCCCGGGGAGAAGAACCCCGCAGGCCGGGTGTCCAGCTCGGAGCCCGCGCCTCCCCCGAGGCCCCGCGTCCGCTCACCTCCTCCCCGCCGTAGCGGGCCAGCTCCTCCTCGGTGAAAAGCC
>LNAC01000320.1:0-21228 GCA_002007465.1 Ailurus styani | reverse complement strand
GGGGCCGCGCCGCTGGAGCTTCTGACCCCGCGGCCCGGCCCGGACTGGAGGCTGTGCAGAAAGCGACCCGTGTGACAGTAGTTCTTGAGTAGGTACGCGGGTGACATAGCCCCACACTCCCGCACCTAGAAGGATGTACTTATAAACCAGGACCCCAGCTTTATTCGGCCCCTCGTACTTCTGGGGCTGTCTTAGTCGTGGAGCGTGCCCCTCTTGATGGGGGGCTGGGGGGGGTAAGTTCCAGCCCCACACTGGGTGTAGAGGTTACTTAAAAATCTTTTTAAAAGTTCCCTTTTCCTTCTGCCTGATTTCTTTTCCTTCCCAGTAATGTCCCCAAGGGGATTTTTGCAAAGGGTAGGGCGTGGTGCAGATGGCGAATATTTGTGCAAATCCTCCTTCATTAATTTATTCAAGTACTTTCTGAGGGCCTCCATGTGTTACTCAGGTTACTGGGAACACATCGCTGAACAAGGGGTCAGCGCCCACACGGGGTTTACATTCCATGAGCTTATATGGACGAAGTGGACAAGAATTAGATACATAGGTTGTGTGTCAGATGGTGAGGAATACTGGGGAGAAAATAAAGCAGGGCAAAGGGGTAGGGAGCATGCGGAGGAGGGGGCCTGCCGTCTTAAATAGGCCGACCAGGGGCTCCTGGGTGGCTCAGTGGGCTGAGTCGGGCTCAGTGGGCTGAGTCGGACTCAGAGTCAGTTCAGGCCATGATCTCATGGGTCCTCTGAGAGCCGCAGTTAGGTCTTGGTGGGCAGTCTGCTGGAGATTCCCTCCCCCTGCCCTCCCCCCTGCTTGTGCTTTCTCTTTCTTTCTCCCTAGAACAAATAAATAAGTCTTACAAAACAAACAAACAAACAAACAAACCGAGTGACCAGGAAAGGTCCCACGGAGAAGGTGGTATTGGTCTAATAGGGCGTAAGGGAGATAGCCAGGAGGGGAGGACATTTTCTGCAAAGGGAAAGACAGGTGCATATGTGTTGAGGGAAGGCAGTGTCCTGCTTGCTGGAGAAACAGTGGGAAGGACGAGGTGTGGGAGATGAGGTCTGGGAGGTCAGGGAGTAAAGGGAACGGAGGTGGGGGCAGGTCTCCTGGGGTCTCACAGCTCGTTTTTAAAGGATTTGGGCTTTTACACTTTCTGAATGGAACAGGGGAACGAGTTAAAATGTGAGTGGAATGACTCTGCGGTATTGAGGACAGACTAAAGCCGGGAGCCACTGCAGGAATCCAGTAATCCAGGCTAGAGGAGGTGATGGTGGCTTGCACCAGAGTGCTGGCGAGGGAGGTGGTGAGCAGAGGGTGGGTCTCAGATGTGTTTCAAAGGCGTGGCTGTCAGGATTTGCTGACAAATGAGGGGAGACATGGGGTCAGGGAGATAGAACAGAGTCAAGGATGACCCAAAGGGTTTTGGGGTTTTGGCCTTGGTAACCATAAGGACGGAGTTGCCACTTGCTAACATAAGGAGAGACGGTGAGAAGAGCAGGTCTGGGGGGAGAAGCTCAAGATCAGGCTTGGTTGGTTCGAGGACACACAGATAATCAAACTAGAAGTATCAAATTGACAGGTGGCTATATGAGTCTGGATTTGAAGGAAGAGTTCCAGGCAAGAGATATAAATCATGGAATATTTGGTATGTAGGTTGTATTTAAAGCCACAGAATGGGGGCGCATGGATGGCTCAGTTGGTTAAGTGTTGCCTTCGGCTCAGGTCATGAACCCAGGGCCTGGGGATTGAGCCACACATCGGGCCCCGCATCAGTCTCCCTGCTCCTCAGGGAGTCTGCTTCTCCTCCCTCTGGCCCTCCACCCCCGTTCATGTGCTCTCTCTCTCTCTCTCTCTCTCTCTGCTCATTCTCAAATAAAATCTTAAAAAAAAAACTAAAAAAAAAAAAAGCCACAGAATAGATGAGATCATCAAGGACATGCAGGAGGATAGGAAGGTGGAAGGACCAAGGACTGAGTTCTTGGGCCCTGCCAACATTCTGTGGATGTGAGTACTGGCAAAAGAAACCAAAGAAGGGTTTACCATGTGCCAAGCCCTGCCTCAGCACTTTCACACGCATTAATTCATTTAATCCTTGCTTTCACTCTATGAAGTAAGAACTAGTATTATCACCTGTTTTTACAGACAATGAAACTGAAGTGCAGAGACCTTAAATACCTTGCTCAAGGTCACAGGTGGGTGGTAGAGCCAAGATTCAAGCCCAGGCCCCCTCCTGGCATCTTCCCTTAACCCTCAGGCTACACCTTCCCTCAGTGACTGTACCAAATTTTCATTCATGCAACAGAATGAACTTCTAATACAGAGCGACCCGAACAGGATCCATCACAAGCCCTCTGAATCTCAGTTTCTGTATTAGTAACACACCAGCCTGCCTCCTTGATGGAACTGTGCTGAAACCAAAAATGATCATGGACGTGAGAGTCTGTCTAAGCTGCTGGGTGCAGAATCTGTTACGTGGGTCATAGGACCTCAAGGTTAGAAGAGGCCCTTCTAAGCCCTTGAAGAGAATATCATTCCCTTCCCAATGCATCATGTTCCTTAATAACATCCCTAACCTGCAGTGTGCTGCTTCTCTGCTTGAGCCCTTTCTCTCTCTTCAGTTCTGTTAGTAACTTCTTCGAGCCCAAGGATACTCCCTATAATTTCTATTGATCAGATCTAGCTTCCTCTCCTTGAGACACAGTATAAATCTATGGTGTAACAGCACGCTCATATACCCTTGGATTTTTCTAGGCATTCCTCTGATTGCCCTTCCGTACTTGAACCCAGATTCGTTTTCCCAAACCGAATCAATCACCTGCAAGGAGAATACAAATTATTCGAAGAGAAACAGAATGACTTGTAATAAGATAATTGGTAGCACAGGGGATGAAGGAGGCTGAGAAGAATCCCTGAGGTAACAAGAAGATTAGAAACAGCAGGAGAGTAACGACATCCTAGCCTTAGAAGGGAAGAAGAGTTGGTATTAGAGTCAGGGGGCCTGGGTCCCCTAGCTGAAGCTAGAACCACAAAAAGCCTTCACATCAGAGGCTGGAGCCATGGAAGGGTCACTGCCAGGAACAGGGAGCAAGGAAAAGAAAAACCTTGGCTTCTCCCCTGTCCTGCCCCCCTCCAATCTCCCAGCAGCTAGCCCTCTTGACTAATTTCAGTGGAAACCCAGCTATAGGCCAGCCTGTGCCCTATGTGAAAAGTTTTGTGTGTTTTTTTTTCACACGTAAGCAGCAGGTGGATGATTAAAGCATCTTGGTTGGCAGCGCATCATTGTGACCTCTACTGCTGCCATAATGGGGCATTCTCCCTGTGTGTCTCTCTTCACGTTGTCTTCCATCTTTGTGTAAGGACGTGAGTCATAGTAGGTGAAGGAATTGCCTTACTTGGTTAGTATGACCTCATTTTATCTAATACCTCTGCAACAATCTATTTCCAAATGAGGTCACATTCTGAGGTACTAAGTTAGGACTTCAACTTATCTTTTTGAAGGACACAATTCAACCCATAACAAGACTCTTTAGAATCTAGGGGCACCTGGGTGACTCAGTCAGTTAAGCGGCTGCCTTCAGTTCAGGTTATGATCCTGGGGTCCTGGGATCGAGCCTCACATCAGGCTCCTTGCTCAGCGGGGAGCCTGCTTCTCCCTCTGCCTCTGCCTGCCTCTCCCCCTGCTTGTGCTTGCTCTTTGTCTCTCTGTCTCGCTCACTCTCTCTGTCGAATAAATAAAATCTTAAAAAAAAAAAAGAATCTTCGGGATCTAGATGGTAATTCAAACCACAAGACTAGAGAGGCGCCCATTTCACTAGCCCCCAGGAAGTGAGCTGAAGGGAGATTAGAGCCCTAGCTTGGGAATGCCATCTTGGAGAATGGAGGGGATGAGGAGAAACCAGGAAAGGAGGCTGAGAAAGAGTTTTGAGTGAGACAAGAAGCCAAGGGGAAGCATGTGGGGTGTCCTGGAAGCCAGAGGAGGAAAGTAGACAGGGAGGAGAGGATAAGCTGAGGCCAAGGCAGCTGGAAGGTTAAGAAAGAGGATAAAAAAAAACCAAACAAACCCAACAAATGAATAAACAAAAAGCAGAATCAGACCTATAAGTACAGAAGACAAACTGATGGTTGCCAGAGAGGATGGACAAAATGAGAGAAGGGAGTGGGAGATGCTGTTATAGAATGAATGAGCCACCAGAATAAAAGGCACAGCATAGAGACTATAATCAATGATCTCGTAATCGCATTGTATGGTGACAGATGGCAGCTACACTTGTGGTGAGCACAGCGTAACCTATAAACTTGTTGAATCACTATGTTGTACAGCTAAAAATAATGTAACATTGTGTTACAACTATACTAAAAAAACTCATCAGAAAAAGAGGAGGAGGAGGATGGGGAAATGGACATTTGATTTGACAACTCTGAGGTCATTTGTGACCTTGACAAGCATATTTCCGTGGAGTGGAGAGGATGAAAGCCTGATTCGCGTGTGCTCATGAGAGAATGGGAGGAGAGGACTTGGGAACAGCTAGTACAGAAAATTCTATTTATGTGCTCATGGTTTCTCCGCTCTAGCATCGAAGAGCCAGAAGGGCAAGGACCTGGGAGTATCCCATTTGTGTCTGTATCCCAGTGCCCAGTGCGGTATTTGTTAAAACCATGTTAAATATTGTGCTAGTATCTCCTTCAAATGTGGGACTCTGTAGTTTTCCAGTTTGGTCCAAGCAACAAAGAGTAGAGAGGATCGATAGGTCCGGGCTAGATTTTTCTGGTTCTTTCAAGCTCTAAAATTCTGTGATTGTATGACCTGTTCTATCAACCAGCCTCGCATTAATACAGCTCGGAATCTAATGAGTGGTTTGTTGTCATTTGTATTTGCAGGCAACTGTTAGACGGCTGGAATAAGTGTTCCATTCATAAATTGAACACTGTTGAGTACCTACAATATGTTAGGTGATATATATATGGTCCCATTAAAGATGCAAGACCAGGGAACCCAGGGTGAGGGAGGGTGGTCAGAAGAGGAGAGGGAGGCCTCCCTCTACTAATACTCTGGAGGTCCCGGGGGCTTTGATGTGGTTGCTGCTGAAGATGGAAGAGGCCCTGAGTGGCCTGCGTGCAGGGGCTTACAGAGCTGCAGCTGCCCAGGACACAGAGCAGCATTCACCAAAGCATAAGCGATCTCTATTTGCCTCACTACTAATCAGCGCTGGGGTGGCCACAGAGAATAGCAGTGCAGGCAGTGGGAGGAGGGGAAGATGCGGTCCTCAGATCCACCCCGCTGCAAGGCAAACACCATATTCTCCGCCACATCCAGGACAGGAGGCTTCTGCTGCGGGGAAACAGCACTTTTGGTTTTTGCTGCAGGATCTGCAGGCTCTCAGTAAGGCTCTGTGAGCAGGGCAGGGTTTAGGCATAGAGAGGAGGCTCAGAGTATTATACGACCCGCGGGAGGTGCACCTGGGTATCTCAGTCGGTTAAGCATCTGCCTTCAGGTCATGATCCTGGGGTTTTAGNTGCACTATCTGCATTTATACCATATCCATTCTTTTATATCCCAAAAAAAAAAAAAAATTAAAAAAAAAAAAAAAAAAAAAAAAAGACCTGCGGGAGAGGGGCAGAGCCAGGACAAAAACCTAGAGGTCCTGACTCCAACTGTGTGCCCTAGGAATAATGGAAAGTATTTGGATTCTGTAGTCTGTTCCTGGATTAAATAATCTTCAAAACAAAAAAAAACACTTCATGACTGCCTTCCCCAAATCCTTTCCGAAACAATATACCTCAGTTCCCTTATCTGTAAAACAGGGAGCAAAATGTCCAGCTCACAGGGTTCCTTGCAGGATCAAGGGCATAATATGAATGAAAGTGCTTTGTAATAAAAAAAAAAAAGTGCTCTGCAGACATTTATTAATGGTTATAGACCACCAGACTGCCTCTTGCAGTTATAGATAAGGCTCTCCTACTCATCTGACCTGACCTCTTTATTCCACTTTCCACTCATTTTCTCCGTCCCTCCTCCCCTAACATACAGAGGAAGTGAGAGGTGAAGAGAGCACGTGAGTCTAACGCCTGGTTTAAACGTGGCTTTGGGTATCGCGCACGCTTTGCAACTCAGAGTTGCTGAGAGGTGCCTCTCTCCCGGAACTACATTTCCCAGCAACCCTTCCGCGCCTCCAGCGGAAGCGAGGCGCATGCGCCGAGTGCCGCCCCGCCTGGTCTCGGGGCCGCACCTCCGAACCGGTTTCGCCTCGCGGAGCCGGCAGCTTCAGGTGCTGCGGCCGCGGTCCTCGACCCGCCGCTTCTCCCGGGCCGCAGCGGTCTCAGGTGTACTTTAGGTCGGGTCAGTGCCATGATCCGGCAGGAGCTCTCCACATCCTACCAGGAGGTACAAGGCAGTGGGCGGGGGGGCGGAAGCAAAGTTTCCCGTGAGGCACCCGAGCGGGGTCCGGGGTCCGGGCGGGTAGGGTGCGAGGGGCGTCCGGGTGGTTCGAGTGCGCTTTTCGAGGAGTGCGGGGCGGGGGAGGAGGGGTCCCCGCGTGCGGAGGAGCGGCGGAGCAGGAAGGAAGCGGGACGCCAGCCTCCTCCGGATGCCGCGGGCGCGGGATGGAGCCGGGGCCCCGGAGGAGCCGTGACCCGTAACCAGCAGGTGAATGATTAAAGCGGCGTGGGACCCAGGCAGCAGCTCGCCGGCCGGCCTTGACCTCGGCTGATCTTTGCAACAAGTGGCGGCACGGGCGCCCTCCTCCCAACTAGAACGGATGTGCGGGAAGCATTAGCCCCTCTGCGAGCCCAAGGCCTCTGGCCCCTTGCAGGTGTAAATGACAGGGATAATTAGGGCTTGTTTGGGAGCCCCACTAACGTTGCAAAGGTGCTTTCCCCACCTGGGTGCTTCTCTCTGAGCTCGGTTTTTCTTAACTGTCTCACCTCCTCCCACTGCTTTAACTATCACTTTCCAGCTCTTTGTCTCTTTCTTGTTTGTCCTGAGCTACAGGCTGCGGTTGCAGCTTTCCCTCACACCTCCTGACTCCCTGGAACTAGTGAACTGCTCTCCTCTTCCTCTCAGGTCCCACATCTCAGTCATCTCCGGTGATCCTCCTCCCCTGTGCTCCGCACGGTGGTCCCCTCACTTGCCAGTTCAGTCAGTTCCAACATCTTCAGTCCTCAGGTTGGTGTCCCTGTGTCTGCTCTGGCCAGCTGGGCAAGATGCTGTGTGACCACCTCTCCCTTTGGTGTCTCCCACGCTGTGCAGATTCCTTTTGAGGCCCTGCCTTGATTCCACAACATCCCTTTTTACAAACACCTGATGCTGCCCTTGAACTACCCAGAACAGTCCAAACTTCTGAGGTTTCAAAGCTCTGCACTGCTCAGAGCCGTATCTTCAGTCATCATCTCACCTACCTATATTCTAACCACACTGGAAACTCACTGTTTACAAATGTGCACCTTCTTTTCTGCCCCTTTGCCGCTTTTTCACACCGTTTCTTTTTAACTCTCTCTGAAACTTCATTGGTTAGAATTCCACCATCCCCCCCATTATTCAAGGAGGGATCTTTAGTCCCATGTGCTCCTTGGAGACTGACTTCCCAGATCAGTCTAGCATTCTGCCTGTCTTTCTCATATGTACTTCCTGCTGTCTTGATCAGTACTGACCACTACTGATGTACGTTCCTCCCTTTGTAAATGATACTGTGTGGCTGAAGCAGATGGCTTAGCCCTAGAGTGGAAGGAGAAGCCGAGTTGAAAGTCGATAAAATTTGCCTAAGGCTTGCTATTTTTTAGTATAGGACCTGGTCTGGGATCTGACTTGGGACAACTTTCCATATTTTTCCTACCATCTCCTTTATCCAAATGGAGCCAGATGAATTTTAACCAGTGCTGTGAATTCTGTGGCCCACTAGATTCTATACCGTAGACAGTGAGGGAATTCTGAGGAATGAGTTTTGTCTTTCTTCTGAAAGTTTTCAGATTTATAGGAAGTAGAGCATAGTGGATAAATGCTATTTTGAAGTCAGAAGACCTGTGTTCCTATCTGCGCTGCTTCTGGCCATTTTTCAAGTCACTTAACTTTTCTGAGCCTCTAGTTTCTTCATTTGCAAAGGAGGGTAATGATAGGGCTTATCTCATATACCAATGAGTTGATATACGGGAAGTGCTTAGCTCAGTGCTTGGTAAGGAGTGACCTCTCAGTGAATGATGGCTCTTGTTAAGAGGGTGTGGGCGGCTCCTGCTTCTAGGGAGCTTCGGGATCCTGGTTTGTAGGACTACGTTGCTCACTGTCCGTACATAACCTGCATTGCCTTTCCTAGCAGGGCTCCTAAAATGCTTATTAAAATATAGGCAGTTATCCTGTTTGTAAGGGCAAGGCCAAAGGTGGAATCACTTTCTGTTTGGGGGCACCCCAAGATGGAAGACCCTGAAAGGACCCTTCCCCTTACCTTCTTCAGTGGTTCATTTTGAAGTCCCTGTCTCTCGCTTTGTTCAGAAGAAGGCGGCCTCCCAGAGAGTGGCCTGCATCAGTCTTGCCTGGATCATTCTGAGAGCAGACCTAGCTCTGAGTTAAGCTTCTTTGCTGAAGGGGGATTTTGGCTTTGGGGATGGGGCAGTCAAGGAGTGGGCTCATTATGGCTGCAGGTAGTCAAGAAGGGAACTGGGTTACCCCAAACCTGGGTAAGGCTTGGATCAGAGAACTCTGGGCCTTCCCAGAACTAACATCCTTCTTTCTCTTTGGCCAGAGAGAGCTCTTGGGACCTCTTGCTCTGTGCTCCCATGACCCGTATCTCATAGTGTCTTCTCCAGCCTCCCAGTCCTCTCCCACGTGTTGGTTTTCTTGTGAGCTTGGAGGACTTTAAACTGAAGGTTTTACCTGATTCCTTTTTTTTTTTTTTTAATTTACTTGACACAGAGAGAGATCACAAGTAGGCAGAGAGGCAGGCAGAGAGAGGAGGAAGCAGGCTCCCCACTGAGTAGGGAGCCCAATGTGGGCCTCGATCCCAGGACCCGGGGGATCATGACCCTTGTCCTTCAAGGCAGAGGCTTTAACCCACTGAGCCACCCAGGCGCCCAGTTTTACCTGATTCTAAGGGGCAGGAGTGGAGGCATAGATAGGAAGATAGAGGCACTAGGCTGGCTCAGTTGGTAGATCATTTGGCTCTCAATATTGGGGTTGTAAATTCAAGCTCCGTGTTGGGTGTAGAGTTTACTTAAAACTAAAATTTAAAAAGAGAGATTGAAGACCAGGAGATACATGAGAGTTTTATTTTAACCCAGGTCTCTTGGAGATTAATTTTTAGTGAAAATGTTTCAAAACCTTAGGTGTTGACACTGTGAACCTAAGAAAATACTTAGGAAAGCTATCCCCTTCCCCTCCCTCCTAATTCAGTGGTAAGCCCTCTAAATTCTGGTCTTTATCTCGCTTGTCCTCTTCCTCCTAATTGCTACCAGAATTGTTGGTTATCACTGTATCCTTTTTCCCCTCCTACCCCTCTCAGTGGTATTTCCCCCACTTGTCAGGTGAGAACATGATGAGGGGAGGTTGAAGTTACCTGCTACGAGGCTGTTAATCAGCATCTATCTCTGGGATGGACCGCCCTCCCCATTTTGTTCTGCCATTTGCAGTCTGGTGGACATGAGCCAGAGTCCTGGAGAGCTCTGACACCAGCTTCACTGTTTCCTCCTGTCTCTCAGCAGACTCTTAGCTGTGTTTCTTCCTCCTCTGGGAAGCCGTTAAGATCATAGGCTTTGGAACTAGACCAACTTGGATTTGACTTCTGGCGCTATGGCCATGGACAGTGTTGTGGTTGAATAGTGTCCCTCCACAAAGATGTGTGAGAAGTGCGAACCCCTAGTACCTCAGAAACTGATCTTATTTGGAAATAGGGTCATTACAGATGTAGTTAGTTAAGATGAGGTCATCCTGGAGTTGGGTGGGCCCTGATCCAATATGGCGTCCTTATAAGAAGATGACCATGTGGAGACACACAGAGACACACAGAGACTCCGTGTGAAGATGAAGGTGGAGATTGGAGATGAGATACCTCTACAGACTGAGGAACACTGAGACTTGCCCACCATTACCAGAAGCTAGGAGAGCACCATGGAAAAGATTCTTCCTCACAGTCCTCAGAAAGAACCAGTCCTGCCAACACCTTGATTTCAGATTTCTAGTTTCCAGGACTGTGAGGGACTCAACTTCTGTTCTTTTGAGCCACGTGGTCTGTGGTACTTTGTTATAGCAGCCCTGGGAAACCAGTATACAGGAAGTTACATTACTTTTCCGAGCTCCAGTGTCCTCATCTGTAGAATTGGTATAACACACCCTGCGTCATGTGAGAGTGTGTGTGTGTGTGTGTGTGTCCATCAAGAGCCAGTTTCTGCTTTCTCATTCTAGTCCTAACAAGCAGGGTTGATGTAGCTGACTGGTTTGCCCTCTTTGTTTCTCCCTGCAGCTGAGTGAGGAGTTGGATCAGGTGGTTGAGAACTCAGAGCGGGCGGACGAGCAGGAAAAGGAGACAGACGGAGTCCAAGGTCCAGGAGTCTTACCAGGTAAGTGGGTTCAGTGCTAGGGGCAGAAGGGCCACAGCCGGAGGCCCCAGCCTGGGCGCCTTGCCAGCTAGGTACCTGTGGAAGAGGAGGGGCCCACCTGCTCTGCGCCCTGGTGTCAGGTCTCAAGTATTGCCCTAGTTGAAGGCTATCCATATTTAACCAGCCTGGGTTAAATGTCCAGGCCAGTATCTGCTCTTTTCTGTGCTCTGGTTTGAGCCACTTCCTGAGGCCAAGCTGTTGGATACAATGGATCTCTGCTCTTCTGTTTGTTTTTCCCTAGGAAGAAGTTAACAGTTGAGTCTCTTAATATCTGAGTCACTTCCCAGGGCCCTCTAGGAGAATATCTCCTAGGCCTCACCTCCTGAACATCAGGCCTCCCCAAGATCGTCACCATCCAGCAGGGTCCCATCCGTCAGGCGGCATCCTAGGGCGTCTTACCGTCTCCCTCCTGGATACGCTCTGTTCCCTTATGTGACGTCCTGTGTAACACTTGACTTCCAAGACCGCTTGCTCCTTCCAGCCGTCTTTGGAATCTCCTTTCAGCTCTTGGGTGTTAAATGTCTGTCAGAGGCCTGTTTGTCGCTCCGGCAGGCGGTCTCATCCAGGCCAACCTCCCTGCTTCCATCACTGCTTTGCTTACATGCAGCGCCATGTTCACACTCCTAGCCCAGAGCTTACCAATCCACTCCAGACTTCTGTATTCTGTATATCCAAATGCCCGTTGATAGCTCTGCTTGGATGTCCCAAAGGTACCCTAAACCTGAAACTGACCTCCTGATTTCCCCCCTCCCAGCATGGCCCTCTTCTGGTATTTCCTGTTTGGGGGAATAGAACCCACTACCCATCCAGTTGGACCACAGAGTCATTTTCTTCCCCTTCCTTCCCTTCTTCCCCTTTTTCTCTGCCACTCAGCCACGCTGGTCTTCCTTTATTTAGGCCTCACTCCCTTCCACCATCCGGCCTTTTCATTGTTTTATTCCTCTGCCTGGAATTGTCTTCCCTCTGTTACCTAGTTAGTGCTAATTGTTCTTCAGCTCTCAGCTCTTCCACTGTTTTCTACAAAGCCTCTCTGACCTCCTGGCTAGATCACTTCCACCCTCCAACCCTGTCCCATGTGGACTGCACACCTCTCCATTGTAACCATCCCTGATGGAACGGTGTATTTGTTTGCCTGGCATTTGATGAACGTCGGTGCTGCTAGCACATAAGCTCTGTGAAGGTAACACCGGTACGTTTTGCTCACCATCTTGGCCCTGGCTGTGCGAGAAACATCTGTTGAGTAAATGAATGAGTGAAAGGAGCCTCAGCCCAACTCCCAACTTCTTGGGTGGATTGAAAGAGGTGGGATTCTTTTCCTCTTGATCCCTGTATTTATGGGGGAGAGGAATGAGATAGGATCTTTTGTGATTATGCCTAATCCTTAGAGAAGACTCTAGAAGGGAGGAGGCTAGAGGAGGAGCTCTTTCCTGACTGCTTTCTTGGGGCCAAGCTCTGTCCTCTCTGTTGCCCCACTTAATTTTCATAGCTTTCACCTCTAGGGAGGTGGTCTTCCTGGTTTTGATGGATGAGGACCCGAGGCCCAGGGGAGTTAAGGAAAGTGTGGAAAGATCACAGGGCTGATAAACAGACCGGATCAAGCTCTGTCTGACCTCAGACTCTTTCTACTGCACCAGTGTCTTTTAAGAAGTATTTTAAGCATTCGTTTATTAAAACCTCTTGCGTAAAAGGTAGTAGCATGCCTTCCCCCAGTCTGACTCTCGGCACTGCCTCTGAAGCCCTCAAGCCCCAGGGAGAGAACAGTACATTTGTATTTATTTGCATTAGCTCTGTATATTAGTTTCTATTGTCTCTATAACAAACTACCGCAAACTAAGTGGCTTAAAACAACACAGATTTATTGTCTTACAGCTCTGGAGGGCAGAAGTCCAAAATGGGTCTCCCTGGGCTAAAATTAAGGTTTCAGCAGGACTGAGTTCCTTTCTGGAAGCTCTAAGGGAAAATCCATTTCGGTGCCTTTTCGAGCTTCTAGGGGCTGCTCACATTTCTTGGCTCATGGCCTTTTTTCCATCTTCAAAGCCTCCAGTGGCCGGCTGAGTCTTTCTGCTGTGTTATCGTTCTGACGCTGACTTCTGCCGCCGCCTCCATGTTTAAGAGCCCTATGATGGCATTTTGCTCACCTAGATAATTGAGGAAAATCTCCTTGTTTTAAGGTCAGGTGAGTGGCAGCTTTAACCCCGCCTGCTGCCTCAGTTTCTCTTTGCCATGTAACTCGAGCTGTTGATAGTGCCAAGAATGAGGCCTCGGACATCTTTGACAGGTGGTTATTCTGCCTGCTCCACGCCCTGCCCTCTGCTCTCTTGCCCCCAGTCAGAAGAGGATGGATGGAGATGGCCAGACGAAGAGGAGAGAGGCCAGACTTGGAGAGATGAAGCGTTCTTTTGTGTTTCCTCTTAGAGATAAGTGCCAGGCAAACTGGGAAGTCGTTGTGATGACCTTTGGCCTTAGCTTCTCTTTTGCCTCAGATTCACGGGCCCTTAAAGCCTGAGGTCAGTCCGAGCAGGAAGGCAGACCTCAAGCAGAGTAAATTTTGGGTAGTTCCAGGGCCTGGCAAGAGCCTCCTGTGCTTTCGGGGGACTCTTCTGGGTGCATCTCCTTGTAGACCATAGAAGATCCAGACTCAGAAGTCTCAGTAATGAGTCAGCCCGAACTCGATGAACTCGATGACCTGCTATACAGCTCTCAGAGCTCATTTCCTGCCTTTGAGATCTCTAACAATAGTTCAAATCATGGTGATGAGGACAGTCGCCAACATTTACTTACTGGGTGCTTTCGCGTACTAGGCCTGCATAGGGCTTTGCATCTGTACTCACATAGGGCTCTCACGGCCCCTCCGTGGTGGAGCTGGTTAGTCCGGAGGCACGGAGAGGGTAAGTGATGTGCTCAGAGCTGCTGAGTGGCAGGGCTGGGATTTGAACCCAGGGCTGCCTCCCAGGGTGTCCTGACTCTGGCTCAGTTTCTAGATGAGATGCTTTCCTGCTCCCAAATCCTCCCTTCCTCCACCAGAGACACTGTTGGACTCCTTCACCTGTTACGCCACGTGGTAAAACCACAAAAAGGGCAAATGAGGCAGGGTCCACCTTCCGGAACTCAAGACACGTAGAGAGAGAAGGCAGGTCACCCGGAGAAGAACTTATCCATCCTTCTGTAGAGCCTGCCCTGAACAATCTAATGAGGGCCTTTCTCCCTGTTAGGTGCTTTCCTAGCACTCAGTACTTTCCTTTTGTAGAATTTAGCACAGTCGAAAGGGCATACTTATTGAATATAATTCTTTTTTTTTTTTTTAAGATTTATTTATTTATTTTAGAGAGAGTGAGTGAGTGCAAGCCAGGGGTGGGGCAGGCAGAGGTAGAGGGAGAATCCTCAAGCAGACTCCTTGCTGAGCGCAGAGCCCGATGCAGGGCCTGATCTCACGACCCTGAGATCACGACCTGAGCCAAAATCAAGAGTCAGACTCCTAACTGACTGAGCCACCCAGGCACCCCTTGAATATAATTCTTTAATTAGTTGTTACCAACCCCTTGGGCCTGCCCCTGAGTTCTGTGAGGCACTCCCAGAACTTTGTCTTTTCCCCCCTTCATTGTAACTCTGACGCTTCGCAGAGCACCTGGCCCACTGCGGGTGCTCAGTATTTGTATTTGTACTTTCGGAGGGGGATGCGGGGGTTTGCAACAGGAATGTATGTCATCTGAGCAATTGGAATGAGTGATTGAGGGCCAAGGAGATGGTAGAGACAGAAATGGGGCTTCAGAAATGCACAAAAGTTGGCTTCCTTAGTGAAGGAAGTGGGATTAACCTGAGGAAGGGTGATTGCCCTACGCAGGCCTAGTACACGAAAGCACCCAGTGAATGGCGACTACCGTCCTCATTAGGGGAAACAAATGGGCTGGTCAGGGAGGAGGGATGGCACCCACAGCCACGGAGAGGTCGGGATAAAAACAGGCGTGTCGGAAACTGGGTAGCACAGTACGGTTGGAGCGGCGGGTTGGCGAGAGAAGTAGAAGCAGATGAGGTGGAAGGACAGAATGGGTCTGATTAGGGAGGGCTTTGAGCGGCACGGTTTAGCCTTTAGGGAGTAGGTCGTGTTTAATGGGATGGGAGCAGAGCGGTTGGGGGGAAGGGGGCCACTGGGCGGGGCCCGAGGCTGGCGTGGTGGGCGGCCTCGGTGCGGGGAGCGGAGAAGGCAGACTCAGAAGCCTCTGAGGTTCGAGGCCGGGCGAGCGGGCGAATGTAGACCTGTTACAGTCCGGGGGTGTGAGTGGCTCGAAGAGAAGGTGCTCCCGTGCTGCACACACGTGAAGCCCCAGGGGGTGCGGTGTGTCTGCGCTGACAGGGCCCCGCGGCCGAGAGAGCTGAGGACCGGCACAGTGAGGGTGGGAGCCTGGGACCGCATGTGGAGGGAGCTGTGGAGACAGCCTCGAGGAATGGCCCCATGTGGGGGCCCGAGGAGGAGGGGAGCCGGAGCCCGAGCGAGGGCCTGGAGGAGGGAGCCGCAGGACAGGAGGCCGGTACTGGGATGCCGAGCCTGCTGACACTGGGCGGCACAGGTTCAGGCTAAGCACCCGAATGTTCAGGATTATATTCCCAACTTACTGTCTGAGATACGTAATTCCAGTCCGTAATCTGAGAGCCTCAGTCTGTTCCGTCTTCATCAAGGGAATCCCAACCACTTACTCTCTTCAGAGGGAGAAATGAGACCAGACATGCTAACTGAATAAGCAGTTTATAATATCACAGTTGAAAGAAAATTGAGGAAGACACTTGGCTAGTTAGTCATTACTGTCAGTTCTCCATGGAAACAACTGTATATTAATAGAATTGACAAAGATCAGCAGCCAAAGGAAAAAATATATTGGATCTCCTCAAAATGAAAAACTTTTGCACATTAAAAGACACTATGAAGAAAGTGAAAAGACAGCCCACAGGATGAGAGAACTTTTCAAATCCTGTGTCTGATAAGGGACCTATATTTAGACTCTATGAAGAACTTTGATGATCCAGTAATAAAAGGACAACCCAAATAAAAAATGGGCAGAGAATCTGAATAATGTTCCTCCAACACAGATGACTGATAAGCACATGAAAAGATGCTCGCGTCATTGGTCATCAGGGAAATGCAAATCTAAGCCACAGGGAGATGTGTTTCATTATGTGGCCTTCACGCCTATCAGGATGGTTACAGTCAATCAGATGGACAAGTTTTGGTGAGCAAGTGGAGAAATTAGGACCCCCATAGATTGTTGGTGGAAATGTAAAGTGGTTAAATTTTTTTTTAATGGTAAGATGTAACGGTGTGTTGTTTGAGAATTGGAGTTCCACAGCGTGTGCTGTGGGGAAAACAGTCTGGCACTTCCCGAAAGCTGAAATACAAAGTTACCATGTGACCCAGCAATTCCACTTCTAGGTATATATCCAGGGGAAGTGAAAAGTCATGTCCACACAAAAACTTGCTTATGAATGTTCATAGCAGCGCTACTTATAATAGCCCAAAATGGAAGCAACCCAAAGGTCCATCAAATGATGAATGGGTAAATAAAATAGTATATTCACAGAATGGACTATTATTTGGCAATAAAAAGGAGTGAAGGACTGATACATGATACGTCATGAATAAATTTTGAAGATCTACGTTAGGTGAGAGAAGTCGGACCCAGAAGGTCTCATGTTGAGCGATTCCATTGAACTGTCCAGAATAGGCAAATGCACAGAGACAGGAAGCAGGTTATCGGTTGCCAGGGACAAGGAGGATGGAGGAGTGACTCCTCCTGATGGGTATGGAATTTCTATTTGGGTAATGAAAACTTCCTGCTAATTACGTAGTGGTGGTGATGGTTGCACACCTTGCGAGTATACCAAACACTAAATATATTCACTTTAAAGGGGTAAATTTTATGGCATGTAAATCATATCTCAGAAACCCCACAAAAACAGCAAACCCACTACGTCACTAAAAAAGGGGAAAAAAAGGAGACAGTCATTCCTTCTTTGCATTCAGAATGCATCTTGGTCCCGTGCTGTTTGCAAGGTAGAGTTTTGCAGGGTTACGGTGGACAGCCAGTTCCCTATTCCTGGGAATAAAGGTCCCACTGTGTTTTCAGAAGGTGAATTACTCATCACACATCCCCTTACATTCTGGGGCAAGTCTGGGTTTTGGAAGCAGTGCTATCATGGGTTTTGTAAAACTCATAGATTACCTTTCCCAAGAAAATCTTGTGCATTTTTTTTTGACTGTCTACTGTCATGAGTTTGCATTCATATAAAGGATGTATACTTTTAAAACACATTCATCCATGATTCACAGACCTGTACCCCTGGGGCAAATAGGACATTTTGACAAATGCCTGGCACCTTTTTTTTTTTTTTTTTTTAATGGTAAGATGGAATGGTGTCTTGTTTCAGAATTGGAGTGCCACAGCGTGTATGGATGATAAATAGTTTCACAGTTTTTATTTAGCTTCATGCCAATTTGTGGATCAAGAAAAGGCCACTAAAGGAGCTCACCTTAGCTTCTTTGAAACAGAGGAGACTTGGGACAGTGTTCCCATGAGAGTAATTTGTCCAAATAGCTTTACCAAAGAAATCCAAGTGATGCAAATTGTCATGTGACCTTTTTGTGTCTTAAGTTCGTTGTTAGAATGTTCAAGAAGTTGTATGGGGAGATTCACCTCTTTCCCTAACCAAAGGCATCAGGAAAGCACAACATTTCAAATTATGTATATGTGGCTTCTCCTAGAGTGAATACCTGCCCATGAATGCCCGTTACTGATCCTCTTGATTGCATGGTTTAGCCAGGATGAACTAGACAGTTGACCTGAAAATCTCCTGAGCTTCTACTTGTCAAGAAGTTATATTCTTTCAATCAGATCTTTTGTCCTTGTTAGTGAGTGGAACTGAGTACTAATGTTCGCTGCTGTGCTAGGAGTTGGGACCTTGGGGCTCTCATTCTGGGCCAGTTATAGATGCTGGGACCTGGATCACTGCACAGAGAGTGGGTTTGGACTACATGGCCCTTTAGCTCCCTGCCAACTCTTAAAAATTCTATTCAGATGTTACACACCAGATCAGTCACTTCAGAGTTCCTTCAGTTTTGTCTTGGCATTTTTTTCAATCCTCATTCGGATGTCGAAAGCTTGTCCCTGTTGCCACTGCGGTTAGGAGGCCCTCATGACGGGGAATGTTCCTTAACCTGCTGTGTTTTGAAATGAACCTGTGGGAGGCACCTGGCTGGCTCAGTTGGTGGAGCATGCGACTCTTGAGTTCAAGTGCCGTGTCGGGTGTGGAGGTTACTTAAAAAGAAAAAAAGTCTTGTGCCTGTTAGCCATTTGTACGTCTTCTTTGGAGAAGGGTCTGTTCATGTCTTCTGCCCATTTTTTGACATGATGATCATTTTTTTGGGCATTGAGCTTGAGAAGTTCTTTATAGATATTAGATATCAACCCTTTGTCTGTAGTGTCATTTGCGAATATCTTCTCCCATTCCGTGGGTTTCCTCTTTGTTTAGCTGACTGTTTCCCTTGCTGTGAAGAAGCTTTTTATCTTGATGAAGTCCCAAAAGTTCATTTTCACTTTTGTTTCCTTTGCCTTTGGAGATGTGTCTTGAAAGAATTCGCCGTGGCCGATGTCAAAGAGGTTACTGTCTATGTTCTCCTCAGGGATTTTGATAGATTCCTGCTTCATGTTGAGGTCTTTCATCCATTTCGAGTTTATCTTTGTGTACAGTGTGGGAGAATGGTCGAGTTTCATTTTTCTATACATAGCTGTCCAATTTTCCCAGCACCATTTATTGAAGAGACTGTCTTTTTTCCACTGGATATTTTTCCTGCTTTGTTCATCATCACTAGCCATCAGGGAAAATCAAGTCAAAACCGCATTGAGATACCACCTTACACCGGTTAGAATGGCCAAAATCAACAGGACAGGAAATAACAAGTGTTGGAGAGGATGTGGAGAAAGGAGAACCCTCTTTCACTGTTGGTGGGAATGCAAGTTGGTGCAGCACACTTTGGTGTGGAGATTCCTCAAAAAATTAAAAATAGAGCTACCCTTTGACCCTGCAATCGCACTACTGGGTATTTACCCCAAAGATACAGATGTAGTGAAAAGAAGGGCCATATGTACCCCAATGTTTATAGCAGCAATGGCCACAATCGCCAAACTGTGGAAAGAGGCGAGATGCCCTTCAACAGACGAGTGGATAAAGAAGATGTGGTTCATATAGACAATGGAATATTACTCAGCCATCAGAAAGGATGAATACCCAACTTTTGTATCAACGTGGACGGGGCTGGAGGAGATTATGCTGAGTGAAATAACTCAAGCAGAGAAAGTCAATTATATGGTTTCACTTACTTGTGGAACATAAGAAATAACATGGAGGACATTAGGAGAAGGAAAGGAAAAATGAATTGGGGTAAATTGGAAGGGGAGACGAACCATGAGAGACTGTGGACTCTGAGAAACAAACTGAGGGTTATCGAGGGGAGAGGGGCGAGGGGATGGGTGAGCCTGGTGGTGAGTATTAAGGAGGGCACGTATTGCATGGAGCACTGGGTGTGGTGCATAAACAGTGAATCTTGGATCACTGAAAAAATTAAAAAAAGTCTTGAAGTGACTCTGTGGTCCCACATGGGCCACGGGAGGTGGGAGTGCCTTCCAGGCAGAAGAGCTGTGCGTAGGTCTGTGTGTACACAGACCACTACACTTTGGGTCTTGTGACCCTGCAGCCCAGCTCCATGGGACTGATCAGGAATCGGCGCCTGAGCTAAGGGGAGCCACCTCTAGGCTGGGTATGAAGGACAACAGGGTCCTGTGATGTGTGTGACAGGGCCTCCTATACCAGAAACTCTCTGGGAGGGGGACTTTGCTGGTACAGCGGAGTGCAGTCCTAGAGAAACATGGAGAGCGGGCAGGTGGCAGAGCCACCAGGAAGCAGAAATTGACACTGTCCCTAATAACAATAAGAAGCAGTAAAAGTCGAATCAGAGACACAAGTTGAAAAAGAGTCTTGCTTTAATTCCTCTTACAGAACTAGAGCTGCCACCTTCCACAGTGGCTTGTGCTCAGCTCCATGGCCTCCAGTACACTGTTCTTTACTGCCTTGAAGGAACCTCATAGACGCTTCTGGGAACTTACATTTCCATGTAATGTAAAAACTTCCTAAGATATTTGGCCACAGATAGCAAGGCACACCAGTTGCTTTGGAGTTTCACGTGCCTGGGATGCACTTGCTCTTCTGCAGATGGAAGGTAGCTAGTTAGCACTGCAAGACTTCATTCCTCTATTATTCGGGTCCATCATCTAGCACATGGAAACATTACATGCCTACTGAGAGAAAGATACTATGTTCTGCCTCTCCTCCAGTTTATTTTTGGCATTTTTTCCCCTAATTTATCATTATTAAGAAATGGTAGTGCTATGGTCTTCATTTTTGCCATCTTTATCAGTGAAGGCTTTGTTTTTTGAGGTCCATTTCTCTAGTAACATTAATGCATTAAGCAGGCTCTCTGTAATGCATTTTGCAATATTCTCATTCCTTTTAGACATCCTATAAAATTGAAATGATTATTTCCTTTTTACGTGAAGAAGGTGAGGCTTAGGAGCACTAAGTAACTTGTCGTGGGTCTTGGGGTCATCAGGAGCAGAGCTGTAGCCCAAATCTCTGATGCTAAAGCTCATGCTCGTAACTGCTTGGCTGGATATCTGGACTTTCAGTTCAGAAAATAAATAAATAATGAACACCAAATTCTTTCTTTCTTTTTTTAAGATTTCATTTATTTATCTGACACACAGAGAGAGAGATATCAGAGAGTAGGCAGAGAGGCAGGAAGCAGGTTCCCCGCTGAGCAGGGAGCCTGATGTGGGGCTTGATCCCAGGATCCTGAGATTATGACCTGAGCCAAAGGCAGAGGCTTTAACCCACTGAGCCACCCAGGTGCCCCACCAAACTATTTCTTCATCAGAATCCTCCTGGTGCTTTGGGCACAGGGCTGTGTGACCTCCACAGAGCCTTTGCTGATCTCTGCCCTTCTCCTCACACCCATACTTCACTTAAGCAAAGGAAATCTCACAGTTTACATCCTCCTGTCCTCCTGAGTTCTGTGGCACTTTTAGCACAGACTGTCAGTCCTCCTCTCTCAGTATCTCTCTGAAGCCCCAGCATAAAGTCTTGCACACGGAGTTGGTGTTCGATACATGTTTGTAGAAGTATGGAATGAATGACTTCTCTCTAACCTAAGACCCTTTGATAGCTCTGTGGTGATCATGGTTTTTTTGGTTTGTTTGTTTGTTTTTTCAAGATTTTATTTCTTTGTCAGAGAGCGCACAAGCAGGGGTAGCGGTGGCAGAAGGAGAAGCAGGCTCCTTGCTGAGCAGGGAGCCCAACTTGGGGCTCGATTCCAGGACCCTAACGTCATGATCTCAGCCAAAGGCAGACACTTAACTGACTGAGTCACCCAGGCACCCCTGTGCTTTTGTGCTTTCAAATAAAAGAAAATGAAATAATTGTAAGCAAATACTCTTTTATCTTTGGATTTGAAGTCCATTTTTTATAGGGAGCATGTTGTTAGGTCTTGTTTTAATCCAGGCTAACAGTCTCTTCCTTTTAATTGGAATGTTCAGTCCATTTACCTTTTTTTTTTTT